>CAUYQV010039427.1:0-43977 GCA_963574575.1 Galagoides demidoff | reverse complement strand
TTTTTTTTTTATTTTAATTTGGAGATATCGATCAATGAACTTTAAAGCAATGAATAAATAGAACTGGCTGAGGCAATGAGGGAGTCAGTCTAATTATGTAAGTTACTGTGTATATAAAATCGAAGTGGGAGTCATTTGGTTAAAAATTATTTTTTCATTTAAATATTTATGTAATTCTAATTAATAGCACATTAATTAGGACTCTTGACTTCAAGAACAGAAACCAACATAGATTTGAGTCCTTGAATGCGAGATGTGATTTAACTACTTGCACAAAGAAAATGCAGCGGGGAGCTGGGCCTCAGGGCTCATCTGAGGAAGTAAAAATACCAGGTGCTCTCTGTCTCCTTGTCTCTTAATCTCTGTGTGTGACTGGTTCTTTCTTCTGGTGTATTTTCACCTCATAGCAAGAAACACGTCTGCAAACAGTTCCCTGATTGTAAAATTCATTGTTGCAGGCACCATGACAGAGTTCAATAGCAGCCAGCCTCCAAGCTAAGTCCCATGGAGGCACTCCTTAACCCAGATTAAATCAAGTACCCATATTGGGATCATCACCTGCTGTCAGCAGGCAGAATAGCAACTCTTTAATAGGACATACAGGGAAATCTGTGTGTGCGACAAGGGAAGTGTGATAAACCAGATAATGACCTCTGAGGCGTCTCTATTCTAATCCCCAGAACCTGAGAATATGTTACCTTTCGGTGGTTCTCAATCTTCCTAATCCTGCAATGTATTTTCATTGTTAAAAAGGGGTCACGACCCACAGGTTGAGAACCACAAGAAACACTGCAGATGAGATTAAGATGAGAACCAGTACATCATCCCAGATTATCTGAGAGGGCTCCAGCCAAATCACAGGTGTCCTTCAACATAGCTGGGGTCAGAGGCAAATGGCAGAATGAGAAGAATTTGAGAAGGGCAGGAGAGAGGCCTCCGGGAACTAGAAAGAGCAAGGGAAAGATCTATCTTTTAGAGTCTAAAGAAAGGCATTCAGCTTTCTCAGCACATTTATTTTAGAAAAATGACACTCATGCTTAGTTTCTGATCTACAGAATTTCAGGTCATAATTATTTTAAAGCCATTAAGTTTATAGTAAATTGTTAGCAACAACAGAAAAATCATCAGAGGAAGGAAAGGCTGTAAAAGAAATGCTGGATGACTGTGTCACACGCATCTCATATCAACCATAATGTTGTGGTTGATTCTAGTAAACACTGCTGACAGACTCCACAGTTCTAAAGCTCCTAGAGTGAGAGAAATAGAGACAGAGAAGAAAGAGAGAGGACTTAAAGTGGCTTCAAAAAATCAAATCGTCAAATTATATTTTTTCATGATTTGTGATAATTATTGCACTTTTGATTATTTGCTTTAACTGCATTAAATTTTAGTTATACATGCTTTATATAATATTCACATTTAAATGCATGTGATGTATGAGATTCAGTGATGCATGCCACTGAATCTGCAGATTTTTGATCTTGGACTTCACAACCTCCAGAACTATGACAAATAAATTTCTGTCGTTGTTAACCCCTCTCCATCCAAGGTGATATTGTTGTAGCAACCTGAATACACTAAGAGAGAATTTGTATCTTTTTTTATTTTTAGATATAATTAATAATAATTGCATTCAAACTAATAGCTATATTCATGTACATTGGTAGCCCTCGATTTTATTAGCACTCTTAAAAATATTTAGTTTTTAACTTTAAATAAATAACTTCTATTTAATTAAAAATAAGGTATCTATTTCAAATATATGTTATATATTTTAAGTATATAAACTGAAACATATATCTAACAATTAATGTTTTAGTATTTTATCTTATAAATGAATCAGATATCTTATGATTATTTTTTAAGTTAGCATAACATGATTTTAAGATTCTATGTTACTGAAAAGAATTTTGAAATCATAGCATAGGTATAATTTTTAGGTTTTCATATACATATTTTTGCTGCTAATTTTTTAACTTTTTAATGAAACCAATATTAGCTTTATTTTTAAGAATTACATAAATATATGCCACTTTATTTTTAGTTGGTTTGTAGTTTTTTAAACTTTATGTCAAATCCTATTTTAAAGACATTTTTATTTTACTAACCATTTCCTTTTTTCAATCACTTAGCTTATTTATCAACATTCACTAAATTTATATGAATTAGAAAAACAATCAGCTATATTTATTTAATTTATAAGTATGTCTCTATAAGTCAATTTGGTATTATGTATAAAAATATATACCATAACACATGTATACATATGTAAATACATTTAAACCTATGTGCATATTTGCACATGAGTCATACAACTAAGTTCATGAACTCATCCTAGAAAAATTGCTACATACCTCGTTACTGAGTATCACTATGGGGCCTCTTTAAAGTACTCCCTTGGCCATCTGGGGAACATAGTGATATTCAGCAATGAAGTAGGTAGCACATTTTCTAGGACGAATTCACAAACTTAATTGTCAGGCCCAATACAATAAGAGCTCTGATGGGCATTCCAGAGAAAGGACTCCAAAATTGCTTTGAAAAGTGCACCAGGCAGGGCATCACTGCATAGTTTCCCATTGGGGACACCACAAGTGTGACCGTAATGATAGTCAGCAATGAGTTTATGTAGCATTTTTTTCTAGGTTGAGTTCACAAACTTAATTGCTCAACTTTGTATAATCATAAAATATCTGGTCTTCATAGTTTTAAACCTCTAAACTCTACCCATCAGATAATAATAAACTTGCTAGTTTGTAAAAGATGATTGAATCCAAACTTTATTTTTGAAAAGTTGGAATTTGTTCACATGGACAAACCTTAGTTTTCCCTGTGGGTAATATAACGAGAACTATGAACCACAGTTTTGGGGTAAAGCAGCTCCCATGGAAGCTTGAGGAGGTTTTTAAAGCCTCATTTATCCTTTGAGTTTTCTATGTCCACACTATTTTTAGAATTGGCTGTTCCAAGTGACCATGAATTAGTGATGTCATAGACTGTGAGTGTTATCACAATATCAGTAACTTAATAACTCCAGTTTTAAAGAAGTAAGAAAAGAAAATAGAGAGACAGACTCTATTAACAGACTCCACATTTTAACTTTATGGTGGCAGATTAACCACTTGAGTTGTGAACTTTTTAATGTGATTTGTCCACAAGTTTAAACATGTGCACAAGAACAGGAAATAGTATTTGGAGTCCAACTAGAATCCTAGAAAACCTGGCATGTCTTTGAACTTTTTCACAAGCAGTACATTTACATGACAAATATACACATATGTACACATATACTAAATGGCATTTGAATTCTTGTCTATTATTCTGATAAAATATTTCATTTAAGCATTTCTGTTTTCATTATGAAATTAATTAGAGCTCTTTATAATTGTGATAGTGAAACATTATATACACATGACATATGTATAGGTACATGAACTTACCAATATACAGACAGAAGCAGATATTTCTTGGTGAAACAAGGCAGAAAAGGTATACTTGAAGCATAAAATTGGAACTTAAGGCCTAAATACTGGACCATCGTTTGTTTATATCAAGAGATGAGCACACACTTGTATGTACTTTCTCAGTTACGCCTTTCCTAAGAGCCAAAAAAGGAAGCCTATGGGGTTAAAAGGAGTTGAGTGTCTAACTTTATCATAAGATTTTTTCCAAGTTAAGGACAGATAGTTGGGAAATACTGGAAACCAAGGAGCACAGGTCTGAACTTTCAGGGAGCACAGGTGCTGCAGCTTATACAGGGATGTGGACATTACCTGTCACTCAGTTTATGGAAACAGAACAGGAGAAACAGAGGACCCAGAACTTCATCAAGAGAAAAATAAGTATCTCTGGTTTTAAAATTGATTTGTTTACTTGTGACAAAGAGAGAAAGAGAGCCATGCTAGGCTTAACCATGTTGTAAAGTAGAATTGGTTCCAAAGTTAGGATCCATCAGTCAGACTGAAACAGGCCCAGAAAGTCCATGGGTTGGGAGGATGATGGTCCAGGGGGCCCACACACCAGTTTTGGAGGGTGCTATTTCCTCTCTCAAGGAGAGGTCTCTCTCACTTTCAGTGCCCATCCCTTTTGTAGAGAGAGCATGGTCTTGGTGGAGCCCACTCCCTGGGATAATCCTTACTCCAGTGATCTAGTTGGTGGTAATTGAAGCAAGGCTAACCTCCCAGAGAAAGATGTGGTCCTGGTGCTTCTTGTCAGAGCCTCATGAATAACTCTGTCTCTGAACAACTCCTTCTATTGTGGTAGCCACCGTTTGAAAAATTGTTTTTTGGTCTTGGGTCTGCTGTTGGTCTCATTTTTTTTTTCTTTTCCTCTCTCTTCTCCTCATCCCAGTTATTAAAGACCTTGAATGCCTGATAGAAAAATTACTTGGTGGAATTTGTGGCCCCTTTTTAAGTTTTTAGAACTTATACCTAAGATTGGGGCTGGATGGGAGATGAAGTGCCTTGTTAAGATGGATTTCCCCCACTCAGGTCAGAATCTAACTTAGCAAAGAGGCAAATGACCTCAGACAGCTATGAAATGTAAAGGGTCAGATTTTCATACCTGCTCTGAGTAATTTTTAATGCCTTCTGATTCAGCAGTCTACCAGATAGTGAGCTGGTATACAGGTGAAGAGGGACTTTATAACAGTCTTCTAGAACAAATATGTCTGGACAAGAGACATGAAGAAGGAGAAGAGGAAGAAGGAAGGGGGGGAAGTAATGTGCAGCAAGAAGACTGAATATCAGGATGTGAAGCTAGTGCAAAGGAAGCCTGAACACCAGGAGTTTCAGACCTGGTGGGATTATGGGATTATAATAGGACTGTGGCTGGCATAGTGGCTCACACCTGTAGTCCTAGCACTCTGGGAGGCCTAGGCAGGTGGATTGCCTGAGCTCAGGAGTTCAAGACCAGTCTGAGCAAGAGCGAGATCAGGGCTCTAAAAAATAACCTGGTGCTTGGCAGCACCTGTAGTCCCAGCTACAAAGAGAGTGGAGGCAAGAGGATCACTTGAGCCCAAGAGTTTGCAGTTGATGTGAGATATGATGCCATGGCACTCTACCAAGGGTGATTAAAAAAAAAATAGGATTATGATTAAGAGATTCATTTAATTCTTGATCCTCTCATTTATACTGTGGCCAAGGCAGTACTGTAATAGAAGAGTAAATGTTGGCGGGGCATTGTGGTGGGCGCCTGTGGTCCCAGCTACTTGGGAGGCTGAGGCAGGAGACTCACTTGAGCCCAGGAGTTGGAGGTTGCTATGAGCTGTGATGCTGTGATGCCATGGCACTCTACCCAGGGGGATAGCTTGAGGCTCCATCTCAAAAAAAAAAAAAAAAAAGAGTAAATGTTTGAGCCTGAGTTGAGTAAGTCCTGAAGTTTTTAAATTTTAATGAGACATTCCAACAGGGAAGCTTTAGGAAGGTCCAAGTGAACATTGCTCATGACAATAACCAAGAAAAGGAAAAGGAAGGGACATTTTTAGGGAGGGAGGTCTGTACATCAAAACATTGAGAATCTTGAGTAAGGCATCCCTGACTCACATGACCTTTGGAGTTCTGATGAGACATCACGCATCCCTAACTCTGAGTCAGACAAAACCCCAGACTTCCAGACAGAAAGCAGGCATTCTTGGGTTCTGACCCAGACTGAAATGTAGAGAACATCCCCAAAACAAGGTGTTTTGGGGTCCACATGAAAACTGGGAGGGGTGCTTAGGAGCTGTCCCTTCAAGGAACCCCATAAGAGTGGTAGACCAGTAGACCATGTTTTCTATCCTAGATCAAATCAAAGAGCTACCACTCCTAGACTTGAGGATTTGACCACTTTCAAGCCCATGAGACTCAGCACATCTTGAATGGTATTAAGGGTTCTGAGAAGGATGGAAGCTGCACAACAGAAAAAGGATCATTTTTAAGACTGATGCAAAAAACTGTACTTCCTGTATGGGCCACCAAAATATTAGATGTGGGGGAAGCATGTGCCATGAGCTGAAAAAGAATCCTCTGCTCAAAGTTAGGATAGGTTTGAACCAAAAAGGTTTATTTTATGTTTAAACAGAGGAAAGGGCACAGCATGAAAGAAAGAAGGAAGGAATACCATCGCTTCAATGGGGGCTTGCACCTTCATTGGACTAAAGGACAAAGTAGTTATTGTTGGAAAAGGATAACAGGAGGCATTTGTGTGTTATTTTTTTCTTCTCCTTTAGGCAGGCTGGCTTCATTAGACCTCTCAGAATATGATCTGGCAGATGGCTAGAGAGGAGCCTATCTGCTCAGCATGTTTCAGTTCTGTAAGTAAAGCTCTTAAAAGGAAAAACAAGTTAGCAATAAGTGGTTAAGCAAACAAAAGGGGACGATGTGCAGTGATTTCCCCCTTTCTTTGTGGTAGGTGACTTACTAACAATGCTGTCCTTTTAAGAGATATAAAGAGTATATATATAAATTAAAATCCTACAATGTACTGAAACATGAAAACAATGCTGAACAATAAATACAAAAATCTGCAGAATCATAACTTCTGTATGGTAATAATTGGATAATTTTCAGATAGGAAAAATAAAAGATATATATAAGCATACATACATTAATAGCAGGAAGAACACTATTAGACATAATAGTGAAAATCATGAAATGTTTTCAAAATAATTTGAAAAAGTGAAAAAACTATTGATAAATGATTCAAAGTGTTGAGATTTAGTTAATTATGAAAGGTATGATTGAGAATGCATTAGACCACTGATGTGGTTTTCAAAATCTGGTTCTTAAGCTGAGTGGTTTAAAAAGATTGTAAATTTTATATTTTATATTTTAATAATCTTTATTAAATTCTTTAAATATATAATTTTTGCATGTTGAAATATCTGATAAGAACTCTTACATATATTTGAATGGCACACAGTGGCATGATTGAGCAAGGACTTTTGACAAAAGTTTAGTAAGCTATTTCAAATATATGACCAAACAGCTAGAAATGCTGTTGGCTTGACAGTTCTATAAAATCAGAATGCAGAATTATGTATTTGGAGGGTAGCAAGAATTCCCTTGCATGATACTAGATGGATCTTCAGGGGGAGAATTGGCTCTCCTTACAACCTAATGATAACTAACAAAATAAGCCTAAGGTTGTTTGTTCACTCTACAAATGGACTCAAAAGTACACGTTTCTCTAAGAAACAAGGAAATACAGACACAAAAACTCTGTCTGATCTACTCTACACCAAAGAGAAACCAGTCTCCCTTCTCTTTACTTCACTAACATGGAACAGACTGTGATCTTGACTAGTTAGTAAGCACAGAAAGATTTCACTAAAGGTATAGTAACACACAGGCTATCACGTTTCTAAAAATTTGAAAGGAACTTCACTAAGAAATGGCCTGTTTTCCTCACTGTTGGAATTTAGCAATACTTATTCACACCACAGTCAGCAATTTCCTTATAAAAAATAAAATATTTTCATAGACTTTAATCATATGTATATTGTAATTTGAAAAGTATTTTATAAATTCTAAAAATTGTTCCTAATGTTTATAAGTTATTACTATATATTCAATACTTTAATGGGCACAAATTATCAAATAAATTAATTATTGCTATGTCTACTTCACATGATAATATTCTAGAAAATAGTAAATGACCTCTTTGTACAATTATCTTTGCTTTTAAACATTGAAGGTATTCCAATAACCTTTGTTCCTTTTAAAGAAGTGATTTCAACATGCTGGCTAATTTTCTTATTTGTAATCTGCTCAAGGTAGCACAAAGAACCTGCAGATTCTCAGAACTGATCCTTTGTAGTCTCTGCCATTTATTTATTTGACTTGAGGCACTTTGAATTGATCAAACTGTGTCTAGTTGTTCACAAAAAGGCAATTGGAATTGCAATAACTGAGACAACTCTCTAAAGGGTGGTTACTGGGATAAAATTATGTAGAATGTAAAAGAGGTACTGAAAGTCACAAAGATTTTTAAAATTAACACTGACTAGGAAAAATGAACTGTCATTGTTATTTGCTCAGAATTAGGCATTGAAATTGGAGACAAAAAAATGAAAGCAAGTGTCAAATCACAAAGGGAATTTTGATCCTGATCATTTAATGTTATCTGGTCAAATTTAGGCATTTCAAAAGAAAAACTCTCCACAGTGTCTTGATTATGTTATAAAGTGTACGGAGCAGCTCAGCTTGCGCCCACATGAGTTGCTATTTATGGTACGTTACAGAATTGTACCATATTATGTTGAAGACACAAAGAGAAGCATTGATAACACATCACTTAAATATGACACTTTAATATTGCCTTCTTATAGCTGAAAGTGCTCACAAAAATTTGATGAGATTAAATTGGTGCCTTTTTACTTACTTCAGCCATTAAATTCAATTGATATTTAATCTTTTTATGGAAAGAGAGAAAGCAAAGAGTAACTTTTAAGATTTTTTTTTTTTTTTAGAACTAATACATTTAAAAGAAAAATGTAATACAACGAACCCGAAACATGTTGGAAACGGCAAGAAAAATCTTTTCCCTCTACCTTGAATCAGGCACTAGTATGGGAAAAGTTTAATGTAAGTGTGTCTGGCCTAGAGTTCCATTTACACTTAGAAAATTTTAACTGAACGATCCGTTACTCACTTTCCAAATGTATGGAAGAAGGGAACAAAAACGTACTTCATTACCACCTCCTTATTACAACTGTTCTGCATGCATCTCGTGTAGTCACCCCACTGTAGATCAAAAGAGGAACAGTTTGATTTTTTCTCCCTTAAATCATCTAGTTATTCACTCATAGTGAATACCTGCTAGATGGCAAGGAACAAAGTACGTAAAAAGTTTCATTTAACTTCAGCATCAAAGAATATGTTGAAATCAAAGAACTTTTAAAGACTGAATAGTTATTTTGAAATATATATTTGAAGCCCCACACAATAAACTCAAGAAGGTGGAAGTGGGTGAGTCCATAACCACATGCCTATTTCATAACACTCTGGCCTCGTGGCTTGGCGATGAAAACAGATTAAAAGAGCAGAAACGTTAATTTTCCCACTTCTGCCGTTCTCCAGGTAACATTCTTTATACAGAGAAGAAACCAAAGTCCAAGTTGCCTGGTCAAAAAAAAGGCTTCAAATTAGCATTTCAAGATCTTTATAAATTGACTGATAAAACTATATAATGCAAAGGAAGCTGTTGGGGGGTAAAAAGGTGAGCAATTGCTTTGTAACAAATAATAAAAATATGCAACAATGTTGCCATCGACTGCTACAGCTATTTTTAGATAGCACGATGCACATTTCACTACTTTAAGGAGAAGAATAAGTAATTTATATGTTGCCTTTGTCTTAAATAATTTCATATAGACGTGTATATCAATAGCATTTAAATACAAATAAGAATTGCATGATATATAACATTCCATGTAATAAATAAGAGTTATTATATGATTATCATTCTGCAGACATAATAATTTTACCAAATGGTATCTAGGTTTCTTTTAAGGTATGAGCAAAGAGATGCCAGGTGAATCACTATTAATAAAAGTGCATGTGGGGTCCACAGTGGCAATGAAATTTTAGCGATAAACAAATGAGTTTATAATTATATATATAACCATGATTGTAACTAAGGCTACTTACGATGCTTATTATTAGTGTTATATTTATACCACCATACTACATATTTCAGTTTTAATAAAGTCCGCTTGACAAAGGGGAAAAAAGATAAGATGACTACAAAATCATTTTCCTACCGCAGGGAGACATGAAGATTTTCTTTGATCTAGTTCTTTACAAATTCATTGCTTGACCTTCAGCTTAATTTAGCTTCATGTTAAAATCTATAGCGATGAGTTGATTGTATTAGAAATGTATCTGCCTTCAGAACTCTGGTGTGCCCTTGGACCCTGTGTGGAACCTGGGATCAAATCTCACCACCTTTATAAGCTGCTCAATCCTGGAGAAAGAATTAACAAAGCCAGGCTTTCAGGTTTAAAGTGAACAACCTTATGTGTTTTTTGTGTGTTTGTTTCATGTAAGAATATTTTTAACTCTATTCTATAGAATAAATTTAAGTACTGGGCATATATCTATACTCAGAATTGTCTGATTAAATCTCATTCTTCTGTTCAAAAGTAAGTGTTATTTTGTTTGTTTTGTTTTTGCTGAGAATGCATACTGTATGATTGTTGCTTTATTTTAATAGCCCGAATCCATGGAACAATTCACTCCACATTCCCCCATGGCTGTGTTGATTCTGTCTGTCTGATCACTGAGTATAACACAGATTTGTTACCACTCCATCTCTTTAAAGGAACTTTAACACTTACATTCCTCTACTTGAAATATGGAACTTGAGTATTTTGTTAATTGTCCATCAAAATTTTTATTGCTCTGGTGTTATATAATTTGGTTAAATATCTATTTGGGTTCATAAAAGGGATTATTCTGATAATTTTAAAGTTAAGAATCATGAAATATATCTGGTCTGTGCTTACTCTTTCACGTATTTCTAATTAAACATCAGAATGCTCAGAAAAGATTCAAACTTCAGTACAGAATATCAGGAAAACTGAACAGTGCTGAGAGCAATGTGGGAAAGCAGTAGCCATCTAGACATCCTCCCTGAGGCGTCTCACTCAGCGCCAGGGTTTTGATGAGCACCTGCAGCCCTCTCCCTACTGTGAAGAAGCCAGCTGGGCCTTCATCCCTCTGGGCTCCACCACTCCCCCCTGCCCACAGGGTAAAATCTTCCAGAAACTGTAGGGTTAAGACATGTAATATATTGTTAGGGGCAAATAAGCAAAAGCAAATGGCTATGTAAGTTGTGGCTTAAAACAACAAAAATGGATTTCAGTTCTGGAAGTCAAAAATCTGAAATGGGTTTCTCTGGGCCAAACTCAAGGCCTTAAGAAATAAGTGTTTACTCTGGGGGTCCCTGTGACCAATCTGTGTTCTTTCCTTTGCAAGGTGGCTTCTTTCTAGAGACCGCAGATGCTCCTTGGCTTGCGGTGTTTTTCTCCTCTATTCACAGGGCACCACTCCAGCTCCGCCTCCTCTTTACCCATCTCTCTAACTCACAGGCTTCTACCCCGCTTTCGGAAGGACCTTCTGATCGCACTGGGCTCCATCAGAAATCTGGGATAGTCTCCTCCCCCCTCAAATTCTTAATTTAGTTATCTGTAGAGTCCCTTTTGCTGTGTAAGGTAGTATAGTCACAGGTTTTGGAGATTAGGGCATGGACAACGCTGTTGAGAGTGGAATGGCAGTGGTGACAATGTTTTATCTACGACAAATACCAATCACCTTCAAAAGTTGTATCTTCCAGCAAAAGTCTTGTAACACTTAATTTTTGTGCCGTGAACACTGAAAGTTCTGGTTCTTCATTCCCTTCACAATTCTGCAATCAGGAAAATGCCAAATAATTATTATGGAAAAAAATCCCTCTATAAACTAGCAATAGCACTCCCCACCTTTTTACAATTTCACCTTTGGGTCTCTTGAGTTTTTTGTTTGTTTGTTCTGTTTGTTTGTTTCATAAACAAAAGCTACTTTTTGTTTTTGAAAACCCCCACATTCTTTTCCTTCACAATACTTTGACTTATGATTTTTGTGGGCCTTCTGTGCTAAACCCTAATCTACTTTTTACAGAGCATTTCATGGTTCTTAAATCACTTTTTCCTGCCTAACCTTGCATCATTGCTAAAAGGAGGATGATAAAGATAACTTCCTTTAAATAATAAAATAAAGTGATAAATAAATGGCAGCAAAGTTTTTATGGTGAACTTTGGATGTATGTTAAATTTATTTAAAAAGTGTATAAACATACGAAAAATGTAAAACTTCCAAATAATGCAAATGCATTTAAATACCAATTGCAATATTGCATCAGCTTCCAATTCTAACCTGTCTCCAGACGTTCACATTTTGTTTTATTTTTCTCCACTTGACTTATTAAATGAATGGATATAAATAGATCAGTTTGTTTCCAAGCGGAATGTAGAAGGTAACATCATTTCATTGCAACAAATTAGGGAGCAAAATAAAAAAAAAATAATAATAAGCATTATATGAATTAAAATTTCTTGAAGGAAAGATTCTTTCCAGACATAGTATGTGCATTAAATCAGAGATTGCGTTGTGTTCGTGATAGGAAGAAGAAGTGGATGAGCCTGATACCCCAGGAGTCACAGCAGGAGTCATCCCAGTGTCTCACTTATCACTGGGATTTTGTGCTGCTTCTATCTATACTTGTAGTATTGGAGCTTCTGGTTGTCAGAGGAAGACTTTTGCCAGGGAACATGGCAAGGCTCTTAATGAACTACGAGGTATGACTGTTTCCAGGACTTTGTGGAATTTTTGTACCATGGAAGGTAGTGGTTGGGTTCCTTTCACAAAGTGTGGGCTGAGAGGAATATACACGAAATCTGTGTGACTGTTTGTATTATCTGATTCTTCATGGATCCCGTGTAACTGTACATGGCTAGGAACAGCATTCCTATCCTGAAAAGAATATGGTTTCCACAGACTTAGATCTCTCATTAGTGATGATTTGAGTTACTGTTACTTGTAAACTAATTTCTACAAGTAATTGTTCCTAGAGAATTACTTGTAGTAAGTCACTGAAAAGTACACAAGTGAAAGCTAAGCATGAGGAGAATTTAGACGGAATACTGCAGGGTAAAGAGGATGTGAACTAAGGTGGAAACCATCGGCAGACATAAAGCCTACAATTCTTCTAAATCATCCCACAGAGAGTAGACCGTCTTATTTATGAAGGGACCATTCTCTAACACTGCTCAGAAGGTAGATCTGTGTGGTATAAGTGGTAGTCGACGTTCACCATAAAAATCTGTACTCACATCTACTCCTTCTGGGACGTCTACTGTGCAATTGACGTCTCAGTGGTCTCAATGGTGAGAGTGGTCTCAACTATGCAATTGGTCTCAGTGCTGCTGTTATGCAGTTCATAGGAGACGTAGAGAAGGGATAGAAACCTTCCACATATGAGAGACAGGTCTTCTCTTCCAAGCTTTTTCCAGGCTATAAACCTGCATGTGGTTAAAATCTAATGAGCTACGCTCGAAATCTGCAAATGGTAGAATATCCAGGAAGAAAGGACAAAGATCTAGCAAGCCCTGAGAAGTCTACAACTAATGGGAAGGAAGACGGACCTAAAAGACAGTATGAAATCTTAGGAGGCAAAGTTCCTCAGAAAGGAAGTACCGGCAACATGTACACACCAAAGTCACACCTCCCAAGTTAAGGATAGCTGCGGACTAACTCAGAAACAGACATTTATTATGACACCTGCTATCTCTTAGTCGGGGAAAGGACAAATACCTGTAGGGAATAAACAATAGACTCAGAGACAAGGATTTGTGAATGGAAAGAATTCAGTAGGAATTCTCTTTAGCAAAGCATGGATAGAAATTAATTAAAATAAGAGATCTGTATTGATACCACACACAGGGCACAGTCAAATAAAGGCTAATCAGACGGTAACAATAACATACATGTGGGAACATCTGTGTTTGTGATGCACTTACAACATTTCATCTGGTTTTTTCCTTTCATTTTTCTTCATACTTTTACCCTGTCAACTTTCTTCTTTCTTGTCAATATTACTTATTTTAAGATTCATGGGTAGGATTAACCAGATATATTTCTATTGAAGTTATTTCTAATATTTTAATTATAACTAAATTAAAATTTACAAAGTAGAAATATAAGGGGGAAAAGGAGAACAGTCTTTACTTATGATACTTAATTTGCATCAAGGCTATGATATCTTTGGGAATAGCTTAAAATATAATTAATATGCATATATGTACTAAGATATATTTATTAGATATATAGTTATATGAACATATTATAATATAATTACATATCAATTTATATTAATTTATAGTTCCCATAAAATCACACACTGTGTAATGAGAAATTGTAAGTTGATACAATCAATTGATGACTGCCCAGTGAACTGTGATGAAGTCTTTTCCTCCCTTGGTGGCTGGGTGTCATTTGGCTATTCTCTGTGCCAGGCCAGCGTGCCCTTATTTTCTTCCACCTTCATTTCTACTTCTGAGATGCAGTCCCTAACCCTGTATGCTAACTACAAAATGAGGGAGTATAGTTAATAAGATACTAATGAAACTTATCCCCAAACTTAACTATGAGCACAGTGATAGTTAAGGAGGGGATGAGTACATACATTTCATTACTGAATCCCAGAAATGGATCTGCTCAACAACAGAGCCTTGCATTTACAAAGGAGAAAAGAGCCTGTTTGGGATAATTTATTTCGGAATTGCTCTGTGAAAAGCTAATTTCATTTTGGCTCTTTGAGTGCAATGTGGCTCATATGCTTATGCTTTGATAAAGGCATAGGAACAGTATTAAAAGTCTAGCAACTCTATGGAGATTAGAAAACTTTCTCTAGGCACAATTACTTGCAGAAAAAAAATGATGAATAATAAATGATAGAAATTTTTAAATAAATTCATTTGACAAAACACTTACTGAGTGAATGCTGTGGGCTGGACACATGGTAGGCATAAATCACTTTCTGTTACAAGTCAGCCAGAATGCAAGTAATAATAATAATAATAATAATAATAATAATAATAATACACTAGAACAATTATCATTCAAAATGGCTATTTGTTCTTCATGCAAGGTTTCAAACTTAGTCAGCCATTTTTTTAATAATCTATCTAATATTATTAACTATAAGACCCCAATATACAGAGATTTAGAAATACAGACTTGTTTACTTTTCACCTAACAAACCAAGCAGGGATTCCAGCTTTTATGGAAGCTTGATTGTGTTAGAGAACCATACGTCTCTCATATTGTACTCATTTTCAAAGGTCAATGAGGCATATGCCATAACCTGACAGAGTTCTAACCAGTGGGGAAAAGAACAAAAAAGAGATAAAAAACAAATAAACAAACAACCCCTAGAATTTGACCATCATTTCTGCTTCTATCCCACTAACCACACTGGGAAGTTAAGTCACACCTAATGAAGATGGAGCATGTAGTGTTTCTGGGTAGCTGTGGAGGTCATTCTTCCACATACATAAAACACACTCATTTCTAAACGAATAATGGCAGCACAGGGATCCATTCCTTCACTATACCAAGCAATCATCTCCAGCAGGCTTTACCCCATGTACTAAACCCAACCTTGTCTGTTATTAAATATGACATAGACTAGGAGTAAGAACACTACTATAGTACCCTAATTTGGAAAATAAAGGCATCTAAAACAAACCACTTCTGCTCTACAACAGTTGAGCACATGAGTGTGAAAAGTCCCTACCCCTGTATTCAAGGAGTCTCCTTTGATGTATGTGAATCGTAGCTCTGGGCTCTGCTCTCATGGGGGTAAGTTTTTGCTCATTGTCTTCTATGATCACATCTGAGATTTTTAGGTGAATAAGAAAGGGCACATCTGTGAAACCTGTCCAAGGATTTTCCCCTGCTTTCCATGGGCATCAAGGCTATGTTCTTATTTAGAAGTGAGAGATAAGGGGCCAAGAGTTGCTAAGAGTCACACATTCACAGATTTGGCAGTCCAGGTAATTATAGTTTATGTTCACTTATTTACATGACATAGTTCCCACAAAACATAAAATGGGCTTCCAGTTGACTTGCCTCTACTAAGTTTCAGGTACAAGTAATTATAACAAAGATCATATCCTTAAGTGGTTGGTTAGTTTTGCCATATATCTGTGTTAACTTATGAAACTCTTCTTGTTTGGGGTTTTACAATTTTAAAATGTTTGATTATTATGGGTACCCCACATATTTATGGGGTACATGTGATGTTATAATATAGGCATATAGTATATAATAATCCAATCAAAGTAACTGGGCTATCCCTCACTTCAAGTATTTATCACTTCTTTGTGTTAGAAGCATTCTAATTCTACTCTTTTAGTTATTTAAAAATGTCTGATAACTTATTGTTGACTGTGGTTACCCTGCTATGAGGTCAAACACTAGCTCATGCTCATTCTACTTAGCTATATATTTTTTACCCATCAACTGTCCTCTTTTTGTTCCCTCTTCCTACTACCTTTTGGTAACCTACATTTTACTCTCTGTCTCCAAGAGATAAATTGTTTTAATTTTTGTCTCTCACTTCTAAGTAAGAACATGTGAAATTGGTCTTTCTGTGTTTAGCTTATTTAGCCTAACGTAATGTTCTTCAGTTCTATCCATATTTCTGCAAATGGCAGCTTAGATAGCACAGCAGGAATGATGGTGTTGACCCAGCTCAGGTGGCAAAGACTGAAGGAAGGGTAGTTGGAACAGAGGGAGTGTTTTGCTCTGAATCAGTTAAATGTGAAATGCCTGTCAGTTACCCAGGTGTGGATGTTTTGACAGTATTTGCAGTTGTCAGTCTGGGCTTCATGCATATAATCCAGGCCAGAAATAGAAATCTTTATGCACAAAATTGTTTTGTTTATTTATTACAACTTTGTTTTTCTAAGTAAATTTTAAATTCAGTAATATTTTAATTTTAAAAGCAAGTTGGTGTCTCAGTATTTAAAAGGTGAAATGGTCCCCAAATTCTTGTTTAGACACAGTATTCTGTAATGATGGACAAAGAAATGGACTCTGTGAAAAAAATAAAAGAAAGAAAATCACTTTAACTTTTAATGATTCATGAAAATCATTCACACTGGATTTTTGGGAAATGCATATAGATTTCAACATTCAGGTAAAGTGAAATAGAAAGTAAAATACATTCAAGATATGAATTGTTCATTGAAATTAAGTTGCTGAATTTTTATATGTTCATAATTCAACTATTTAAATCATCTAATTATTTAACTATAGATTCCTTCTTAAACTAAAGTTCACTCCATTCTATTTATGTAATTTCTTGAGCCCTTTGAAATGGCCCAAGTTAATTGTTCCACATAATTAAAGAGTTATTTTTAAACTAAAAATAATGCAATCTTGGGACAATGAATCCCTTAAAATCTTACATGTATGTTTATTATTCATTATCTAGTGATTTGGGTTATTGGGTATTTTAAAATTAAAAAATAAATCAATATAACAAATAATTAAAAGCTACTTGAAGTGCACTAATATGACATCACTAAAGTTGCATGCAATTTATTATTTGGCAAGCTTTTTATAAATATTCAGATTATTTATTTAATTATACATGAATGATGAAAGTTTATATACCCAAAATTATCTTTTATTCAGTGATACTAGTTCCCCAAATCAAACCAACAAACCATAGAAATATTCTGACACAATTATATACTTCCAAATTGGATTTTCCCTTTCATAAGCTTCTGCCAAACATCACCATTTCAGTGACTTTACTTCTGCCATTAACCCAGCAAAGCCTAATTAAGTTAGCAATTCTTCACTCCATTTTACTTTTCTAGGCCTTTTTTCTTTGGCTGGGGCTGGGTTTGAACCAGCCACATCCTGCATATGGGCCAGTGCCCTACCCTTTTGAGCCACAGGCACCACCCTTTTCTAGGCCTCTTATAGATACATAAACATGGAATTCTATTTTTTAATGACTTAGAAGCAAATTAAATGAAAATGGAAAATTTTTAAAGGAAGGGATAATTTCTAAAATAAAAATTGAAAAATGTATTTTTGTTACAAGTGAATGATGTAAAGTGAAGTGAAAATGTACCACAATCACTATATTTAGATGTAACATTTCACATTTGGGTTTTATAATCCATTAATAATGACAGCTAATCTCTATTTTCAAGACAGAGAAGGTAATTACCTAAAGAGACAAAGGAGATTCTGAGCTTCAGGAGAGGTAAACAATTTACATGATGATTTAAGAGTACAGTTACTGTGACACCATAAATACCATATTGTTTTTCTAAAAGCAGTAATTATATTACAATATTTTTAATTAAGGCATTCTACATAATTTTAAAATGACTGGGCCTGGTAGTATAAAAAGTTACTGAACTACACAACGTTTTGATTAATTCATTTTTATCATATTTTATACCATTTTCTAAATGTTCTAAATAGGAATATTCTAAAACAGGAAATTACATATTCTAGTGTTTAAGCAAATTTGGAATAGATATGATCATTACCAAAAGAAATTTATTAATCATTCTAGATTTCAGGTTTTTTTGCTAAGTCCAGGATGTAAGAGCGACAACATTCATTAAAATATTGAACTTAGTTCTACCAGAGTTAATTTTTATGATGAAGCCACAAGGTCTGCATCCAAAAGCCACATCTCTTGTTGCTCCTAAAGTATCTGGATGATCTATATACAAAGCTGGCAAAATGTCTAAGATTTATAATTCCATATCTATTTTATCATCTTGGCTTTTATTATTTTCACTTGTGCCTTCCGTTTTTTGTCTTTGTGTCATTGAGTTATAAGGCTGTTAGTTAACACTGCTAGTGTGATTAGGGAAAATAGTTCTATTGCTTCTGTTGCTATTAATATTCACAGGCACAGGCTGCAGTGGAGAACACGGCCTCAATATAATAATTCCATATGCGACAAGTCTGAGTAAGGACTGCAGAGTCAAGTACAGAATGAGAATGGTTTGCCCTATTTTGCAAGTATTTTATCCCAGTTTATTTTCTTGTTGTTCTAATGTCTTGGGTGTAACAGATGAAAAATAAGAAGGAAACAAGTAATTATTTGGCAAGGAGGAAATTTAAAAGAAGTTGAGTACAGGCGTTCTTCTCTACATGTACAAGAACAAGCTGAAGTTGTCCATTTTAGATACTTTTATCTATGTCATTTGAATAGTCTCAATTTGTTATGATAACCTTACTTGTTATAATAAGGAAATATCTTTGGGTATATTCAAGTGTACTTTACCCAGGGAGGCTGCTACGAAAAAATGTACCAATTAAGCTCTTATGAGAAGGCAAGTAAGAGAAAGTGTATGTAGAATTCACCTCAAGCCAAAGAACACATTTTATCTGCAGGGATTTAAAAATGAGAGCAAAAAGATCAGAATCCATGATAAAATTGGATCACAGATTAAGTGTGAGCCATGGTTTAGTAATATGCACCCTAAAACTTCACAGTATTATAGGAAAAATAATGTGAAAAATGATTTTTAACGTCTATGAGAGCTATGGGAAAAGAATTGGTCTAGAATATATAAGATTAGATAATAATAATACCCAAAATGTGTGAAGAATTCAAACAAATTTTCTGGAATATATTATTTTTATAGAAATACAATATAATCTTTAGACATCTTATGATATCATAGCTGGAGCATTAATTGTAAAGCATCGCTTGCTGTGGAAATTAATTCTCAGTGAAAAATTTCAATGAATATATAACAAAAAAACTATAATGATTATTAATTTGAATAAGATAAAATACTTAGCTCAAATTGTATTCTTCCTGTCATCCCTCTCTGAAAATAGTTTAAAAAGTAAAATAATTTTCACACAGCTACTTATGTGCTAATAATATGATATCATGAGCAGTCATTTATTTTTTCTTTCTCTCCCATCATTCCAAATAGGGCATAAGTCTTCCACCATAGTCTGGTTTTGCTCAGCTTTTAAAATTTGTATTAGGAGATTTTATATCTTGAGAAAAGTTGTCTTACAATTATATTACCAAACTCATTTGAATCGTACCTCAGATTCTGTACCTGTAGAGCGACATAACAAATATATTCAATCTCTTCTCACAGTAATATTACAGAATTTAGAAAGAATACCCGAGTAGTAGCAATTGGAGTTGGTCATCTGCAGTCAGGACGCCCACAGGGGACGGTGCAGGATGAGCTGGAATGTGGTTCTCAACCTTCCTAATGCTGTGACCCTTTAATACAGGTCCTCATGTTGTGGTCACCCCCAAGCATAAAATCATTTTCATTGCTACTTCGTAACTGTAATTTTGCTACTGTTATGAATCGTCATGTAAATATCTGATATGCAGGATGTATGTTCATTGTTACAAAGGGGTCGCGACCCACAGGTTGAGAACTGCTGAGCCAGAAAGAAACAATCAGAGCCAACTAAACACTATAGAGGTGGAGAGGAAAAACGGAGACAGGCTTGAGATATGAAATTTGTTGTTGTTGTTGCTGTAGCTTTTGGCCAGGGCTGGATTTGAACCTGCCATCCTCAGTACATGGGAGCAGCACCCTACTCCCTGAGCCACAGGCACTGCCTGAGATGTGAAATCGTCATCTCTCTTCCCCATCAAAAAAAGTTATTTTTTCTCTAATATAGGGGAAAATGAGAGAAAACATCAAAGGTAATTTTCCAGCTTATGGTTTGAACAACAGACAGACACACACACACAAACACACACACAGGGTGCCAAAAAAAAAAAAAGTATACACTCTAGTTGGTGTGGATTCTATCTACCTAAACCTGTCTTCAAGAACTTGGCATTAACGTGAGGATCTAATTCAAGTTTTTCAACTGTTCCCACCACATTCTCTGATGGGTGTGACTTCATAGGGCTCCCCCTTAGTTGCTGGATGGGTCCCTGGGCCGGCTATTCTGCCCTAGTCCATGAGTGAAATAGGAAGTAATCAAGAAACAGAGTTGTCTTAGGTTCCCAGGTGACAGATCTGTCTTTAGGGTCACAGAAAGGTGTGTCTCCCATTTGGGTTCTGTGGTGGGCCAGTCTGCTTCCAGACTACTAGAGAAATGAGGGAAGTAATTTATAAGTCTATGTCCAGACTGGCAATTTGCTGGGGTTGGGGCATCACCCTGCAGGCACAGTATTTGATGAGCCTCCCACTTAGTATCTGCAGGCAGAACCATCCTCAGTTCTGGAATGAGAGGGGCCAAGACTAAAATCCAGCACTGCCAGAGGAACTGCTGGGAAACGGAGGTTCACAAGTCTGCCCCAGGGACTCAGATGGTGGGTCTTCCATCAGGACCCTGACTAGGTAGATCTGCTCCAAGAGCACAGTTTGAAGGGGTTGAAACTGGACTCCAGAGCTAATTCAGAATCTGCTGTAACACCAACGTTGTCAAGCCCAACCCAGTGACACCCAGGAGTTCCCTATGTGGGCAGAATTGCTTCCACACTAAACCTGGCAGGGACTGGGGCAGACATTCAGGGGCCTTTCAGGAACTGCTGTGGGGCAGAGCCAGCTTGCTCTGTCTGAATGCCTCCCCCTGGGGCTCCCCGTCCAGGCAGGCTGAGCCTGAGATGGCAACAGAGAGGGACTGAAGCTGAGACACAAGCCCCTCAGTATCTGTTCTGAGTTGAAGGCCAGCAACCTCGTCCAGCGGGCGGAACTGGCTCTATTTCTCAGTGGTTCCCTGTGCCATCGGGATTATTCCCAGGCTGCACTCGAAAGGGCTGCTTCAAGCTTCAGGGACTTTCCAGAGTCTGCTGTGCATTGGAATTTGGCAAGCCTGCCGTGGTGGCACAGATGGGGAAGTCTCCCAGCTGTTCCCCGGTAACTCCCTGGCTGTGGCCGAGGGGCTGGCGCTCAGACAAGGTTCCTTCACCATTTGGTATGAGGTGGAAGCTGAAAGGCCTCTCCAGGTGATTCAGACGGATGAGTTTCCTAAACGGTCTCTGTAAGACAACATTTTAAAGCAAATAGTATTATTTTTGGAATACGTAATTTTACAATTAAATGATTTTAAACAGATCTGAAAAGAACAAATATACTTGGCATAATTTCAAGACTCCTTTTTTTAAAATCTATGGCTCAGTAAGAAGTTGCAGTAATTAATTAAATACAAACATTCTGTTGATATCATCTGTAATGAGCTAGTACTTGCAGTAATAGATGAAATTTTTCATAGATTCTAATGGAAAATTAAATGTCCAGAAGAGTAAAAGACATTCTGGAAAAAAAAAGGAAAAGGATAGGGACTTTCAATCAACAAAGAAAAATCTTAAGGATTACTTATTTATTAATATACTGATAAATTAAATCTTAGTAAATATCATTACACAACCTGTGAAAAACTAGTCATAAACTAGTATGACTAATACTGAAATATTAATAGTATGTGTTTCCAAGTTAATTGGTAAATGATTGTTCTTCACTTATCAAACTAGAACTATCATATTTGAAAGAATAATAATCTTTGTCAAAATAAAATTAGAAATAATTTCAGTTGGAAAGACAAGAAACTATGACTTTAAAAACTAGATACAGCCTTTACATAATTAATTTTACTTTACTTTGTTTTGTTGATTACGTTGCTCAGAAATATATGTTGTTATACGTTTTACAATGCCAATTCAAGACCTATGGAAATTAAAAAAAAACTAGAGTATTTCAGATTCAGTATGTAGACTCAAGTTAAAAACTTCTAAACTCTTATGACATTTTTAGGACATATGAGAATGAATTCTTTTTTCTAATAATATATTGAACTTCTGACTGGATTTCAAGTGTATAGAACAGAAGAATGATAGTAATTTGATGCCATCTTAGAGCCTTCTGTAATATTAATATGTTAAGTTGCTAAAAAACAGAATTAAATGTACAATTTAACATTTTCCATAAACCAGTTAAATTATTTTACCTATTTAATTGTTTAAATACATAATGACTTTTATCCAGAAAATATTGTGAGATTCACAGTGAACCATTTATTTTTATGCTTTTGGCTTAGCTGCTTTGACAGTCTTCCATGGGAAATTCTTAATGGACCGTGTCTATCGGCTGCACGATCTATGAATAAACTAAATGGAACTTTCTAAAGAGCCTTGTGGCATCGATTGCTTTGACACATCCTGCATTTGCTCAGTCTCCATTATTTAATTTTTCAGTAAGAAGAGGAAAGAGAAAACTGCTTTGTCCTTGAACAGAATTAGTTACACAGGACAAAGTGTGAATATAATTAAGAGATGACAGAAAGTCAACAAAAATTCTTTGTAGCAGATATAAAACACGAAAAAACAAGATCTTAAAAGAACAAAATTTGTAGTGCTTGCATCTTAAAACATCATTGCAAAATTTTATATATAGAATATTTAAACTTTGAAATTACCAGAAATTTCATGTCCTGTACGCATTCAAAAAACATTTAAGGAGCTGCTGCTGAATGCCAGGTTTTATTCTAATTTTATTTAATTTCAGGTAAAGTGGTCAGAAGACAGACAAGGAATGCGTTTTTCTAGAATTGATTTCTCAGAGGGATGAAAAACAGTAAATGAAGGAAGAATATATTATGATTTCAGTTGTTGATTAATGCTGTGAATAAAATCTTTTGATACAATTCTTTAGAGCTGAATGACAGTAGAGTTGGAGGGTAGGAGGTATTTTAAGTAGAGTTGCATGAATCGTCTCCCAGATATCCAAATGTTAAGATGACAGTGCCGAGAATGAAGACAAATAACTGGTGTTTATATTCATTCAATCAGTCAAAGTCATTTTATAATTTTTAACAAGGTCATTTATAATAGAAACATTTTAGAAAGAAACCTATAAGGATGTATTGCCAGTATATTTACAACATCACATAGTGAGGATAATAATTCAGAAATTATATTGGGACTGAAAGAAGTAGAATTTATCTTCAGGAAGAAGCACTGCCCTGACAAAATATAGTGCAAGCCACAAGTGGAGCCCCCATAGGTAAGTTCAAATTTTATAGCAGATGCATTTTTAAAGAGTAAGAATAAATAGGTAAAAATGAATTTAATACATTTAATCATTTAATGTAATAAATGTACATTTGTCATTTAATCACATACACATATGTACAAAGTGCTATCTTATCAACATGTAATGAATACTAAATTGTAATTAAATAGTTTAAATCCACTTTTAATAATGTCTTTAAAATTGAATGTGAATTTTACATAAAAACATAACTCAATTCCACACGAACCTAATTTCAAGTGTTCATCAACCGCATGGCCCTCCTGGCATCCATAGTAATAGCTAGTTCTAGAGTCAGTTTTACAAGCAGATGTTTCACTGTGAAAGACTAAAACCTGGGGAAGAAGAAACATAACTAGAGAAATAATCAAGCAGTGTTCAAGGAGCTCAGATTAGAATCTTAGGAAAAAATGGAGGGGGTTTTATCTGAGCTAAGTGTTGGTTATTCTATATCTTCTTGGGGAGGGAAACTGGATCAGACTAACTGCATTTTTCACAGACAAGCATATAGATAGCAAAAGAAAGATGACATAAGTTTACAAGGTACCTGACCAAGAATTTAACTGTAAAATTTAAACTGTATTAATTGATATCAGAATGGTGTACTTTGTATTTAAAGAATAATACCTGGAACTAACTATACTTATCACATATTTACTATGTCAGATATGTAATATAAAAAGGAATGACATGAAAACTTCATGTGCATAGTTGAGAAAAATATATTTATGAGTTCCAGAATTATTGCTGATTAACCCTTATAAGCAACAACAAACTCAAATAAAAGAAGCTTGTACCTAAGGAGAGCAAGAACAGTTTCTTACGCATAGACATTCTAATAATGTTTTATCTAAACTTCAAAAATATTTGATGACGATTTCACTGTATTATCACAACCACAAAGCAGGGGTCTGTATGTCTATGTTCCATTCTTTTGCCATGTGAGATGCACTCCCATGTACAATGTGCACTCACATTTTAGCCCAAACTTTCTGGAAAACATCCCTTGAGAAAGTGGCCAGCTCTCAGCCTGGACAGACACATCTGGGGAGGTCTAACGTTCCTTTGGTAAATGTGCAGATCGCACTGCCCTCGGGCAGCCACCTGCTCTATGAAGGCTGCCCCTTCCCTCCCTACTTTATTGAGGCCACAGCTGAGCTGGCCAGGTTTGTGGCCGGCAGGACAGCAGCTTCTGGTGCTACTAGGCAGGTCCCTGAGCTTGTGCAGGGTTCCCGGTCCCCTCTAACAGCTGGGCCTTAGGCGTTGGCCCTTTCTCCTCATAGCCAGATGTGCCCTACCAGTCCTGCCTCAGCCCCTCCCCAGATCACAGTGCTTGGCAGACACAGCTCTGAGCCGTACCCATAGGATTCTGCCTCCTCCAGGACTGGTAGCCCAGGTGGGAGGGTGAGGCGGCTCCGGGAGGCCTGCTTGTCTCTCCTACTGCTGAACTATGTCACTCATGGACAGTGCACATCAAATGCATATTTTCCTCAAAAATTTGGGCAAAAATGTTCGCATTATACACAGCAAAATATGGTGTGTAATTTCTAACCACTATTGATCTCTAAAATCAATGGCAGAAGCTAAGAGAAAGGAAAATTATTCTCTTCAGGAATATAAGCATTGATTATGTAGAAAATAAAGGAAATGAATAATGTTTACATTAGAAATAGCAACTAATCAGTTTGGGCTCATAGGGTACAATATTGCTGATCATTTAATCAGAAAATAATCAAAGAACAAGTGGTACATTTAAACTTTAAAAACTCAATAATTGCTTGAGCCCAAGAGTTGGAGGTTGCTGTGAGCTATGGTGCCATGACACTCTACCCAGGGCCACAGCTTGAGATGCCAACTCAAAAAATAATAATAATAATAATAATAACCCAATAAAGGAGAGAAAGGTATAAAATTTGCAGAAATTATTATTTCATAAGGAAATGATGTTTCTGAAGCTTTTGGGGATGAGAAACATATTCAAGACTATTACCTAAACCTTCTTGTTTCAGAAATTGCTCACACAATATTCTTCAATCAAGTTGTTTACTAAGGCTGTTGTCTATTTCTAAAATAAGTTAATGGGTTTATCTGACCCATAAGTTATAATTTCTCACAAATTATTTTCAAACAATATAATTTTGACCAATTAGTGAAAAGTTATTATTTATTTCTATTTAATTAGTCAAATTATGGTCCTTTTTTTCACAAAACCTTTATATGAAAGCTACTTATCTGTAAAAATTTCAGAGTATCATCCATAGAGTAATATTTAATCAGAAGCTTCCTCTCTAAATTTCCACTGAAAATATATTAGGCCTGAATATTAAGTTCATGAACTAATCCTAGAAAATGTGCTCCATACCTCATTGCTAGGAAGACTACGGTCACCTTCAAAATACTCCCCTTGGGAAGCTGTGCACTGATGCCAGCAGCTCCATGCTTCAAAGCAATTTTTTCGAACTCTTTTTTCTGGAATGGCCATCAGAGTTGTTGTCATATTATCCTTGATGTCCTGAATGTCATCAAAATGTCTTCCTTTTAATGTTTCATTTATCCTCAGGTAAAAAAAAAGTAATTGGGGCAAGCTCAGGTGAGTAGAGAGAGTGTTCCAATACAGTTATTTGCTGACTGGCTAAAAACTCCCTCATGGACAGGGTCACATGAGCTGGTGCATTGTTGTGAGGCCTTAGCCAGGAGTTGTTGGTGAAAAGTTTAGGCCATTTCATCTAACTTTTTTACACAGGCTTTTTAGCACTTTCAAATAGTTAACTTGATTAACTCTTTGTCCCGTGAGTACAAATTCATCTTGAATAATCTCTCTGATATCAAAAAAGGTGAGCAGCATTGTTTGAACTCTTGATTTGGACTGATGGAAATTTTTGGTCATGGAGAATTGTCTGACTTCCATCGTGCGCTTGGACACTTTGTTTCAGAGTTATAGTGGCACACTTATGTTTCATCGCAGTGATAACACAGCCCAAAACATTGTCTTGCCTCTCCCAAAGGTCTCGGTGAAGTTCAGCTCTCCTTTGCTTTGCATGGTGAGCGTCTTCAGGACCGTTTCCGCCCACACCTTTCTTATAGTAAGATTTTCTGTTAGACTGTCCCTAACTGCTTCTCTAGCAACGTTTTCTTGGTCTGCTATGCGTCCACAATCAGGCAATAATTTTGGTTCACAATTCACAAATTTTTGCAATATTTTCATCGGTTCTGCTCATTACTGGCCACCCTGATCTCTCTTCATCAGTGATGCTTTATCACCCCTCAGAAAAACATTTAATCCATTTGTACACTGCCCTTTTCTTCATGGCCTTATCCCCATAACACAGACTAACATGTCCCTGATCTCATTTCCACTCCTGCCAAGTTTAACAAGAAATTTAATGTTTGTTCATTGCTCTAATTCAAGCTCTGGCATTCTCATGATGGCACAGAAAAACAAATAACAACAATAATGAATACTGCTCAGCAACACGGTACCACACATTGACACAAACACAGTCGTGAGACACTAATATACCAAGGTTAGGAAATCTTACTAAGTTTTCTGTACAGAAGAGCATGGTGGCAAGTTCATGAGCTTAGTTGGACCTTATAGTTATTGTCAAGTTAGAAATTCTAATCAAACAACTCAATACATGTCTCTAATGCAATGTTAAGTTTATCCGATTTAATATATTCCACAGCACACGCATAGTTATAGAGAGAGATACACACGCATATATGCATACACATAATGTCATAGTCTATCCATACCGCTATGGCAAAATACCACAGAGTGAGTCAACGGCAGAAATTCAACAGCCTAGTAATTCAAGATGAATGATTTGACTGATTTGGTGTTTGAAGCCCCATTTCCTGGTTTGCAGATGGCAGCTTCTTCCTATGTTCTCATGTGGTAGAAAGACAAGTTCCCTTGTTCCTACTTTCTAAGGACACAAATCGCTTTTGTGAGGGCCCACTTTCACATCCCAATAGCCTCTACCTCCTAATACCTTTACCTTGGGGGCTAGGATTGCAACGTATGAATTTGGGAGGTACACAAACACTCTGACCATAGTACATAGACACACAGGCCACACATAACCACATACACACCTACACACATTTTACATATGCTATTTGTTATACAAAGAGTACACGAGCATGTGCTTTTCCTGTAGAGTATATTGTGCTTTCTTAAAGGAGATCTAAAAAACTAAAGTACCAAGTTTGGAGAAAAGAAAAAAATAAGCAATAAAGAAAAATTGGTAATATACTATCTAAACTATAAACTCCCTCATTCATTATGTTTTATAAAGTATTTAATTGAATATTTCAAAGATACGAAAGAACATTTTACATTTTGTGTAGTGTATGAAGAACTCTTTCTTAAAAATAACAGCTGACACACACTATTTAAAATAATGATAATGTGACAAGTATTTTGGAGCAATCTATGGCTCCTTAATACACTTTCCCTTTCTTTCCCAAATAGGTGTATGCAACGTTCTATTTTTTTAATCACTCCTTCTTGTACTTTCACATATAGTTTATAATTTTGCTTTATTTTGAATTTTATATGCATAAAATTAAACTGCATAGATATTTTGAATTGCTTGAATTCTCACCTTTATATTCCCGAGAATCATCTGTGTGGTTGTATTCACTGTAGACTATCCATTTTTCATGAATGAAATTTATTTTATAAATAAAGTATAGTTTACTTTCTTTGCTAATGTTTGTGGGCATGTAGTTGGCTTCCAGTAGGGAAGCATTACATATAATACTACTATGAACTTTTGCTTATATTTATTTATGCACATGTGTCAGACGATATCTAAGAATTAAATTGCTTTGTCTGAGAGTGTAAACACAGAAGTAGACACAATTCTGAATATTTAAACCAGGGGGAGTACAGTGCAGACAAGGGTTTATACACACATGAAACCACCCAGAGACAATGAGGCAAGCAGAGCCTGGCTATAGCAGGGAACTACTGCTTTTTACCACCTTCGGTATATGGGGCTGGTGCCCTACTCCTCTGAGCAACAGGCGCCACCCAACTACTGCTCTCTTCATGCAATGGTTACAGATGTGTGTGTGTTGGTGGGGAAGGGAGGTTGGGAAAAGTCTAGTGCGGAGTTTTGTTTTGCTTTTATTTATTATTATTATTCTTTTTTTTTTTTGGCAGAGGCTGAAATAATGGTGACAGACGACTAAGTACTTTGGCTCCTGCTCTGTCCTCCCCTTCAAAGTCGTTCCACTGTTTCCCATGGATGCAACTGAGTAGGAAAGCAGCTGACTTTGGTGCATGGGACACACAGCTTACGTGGGACAAACTTGGGATAGAGAGCAGAGCAGGAAAAGGATGAGGAACAGATTAGATGAAAAACAGGCCCTCACCAGCACGCACTGGAGTATTATATAATTTCAAATATTTGCTTAAAATGGTTGTAGTATTTAAATTTTCACAAGCAATGTAAGAGTGTTTCTTTTAATCCACATTCAAACTAATGTTTAAAATATTATTTTTTAGGCTCAGTGCCTGTAGCTCAGTGAATAGGGCGTCGGCCATATACACTGAAACCCGGCCCAGGACTGCTAAACAACAATGACAACTGCAACCAAAAAACAGCCCCAGCATGGGGGCAGGCACCTATAGTCCCAGCTACTCAGGAGGCTGAGGCAAGAGAAACTTAGGAGGCCTAAGCCCAGGAGTTTGAGGTTGTTGTGAGCTGTGATGCTACAGCACTCTACCAAAAGCAACATACTGAGACTCTGTCTCAAAAAATAAATAAATAAACAAAAATTATTTTTTAGTGTTAATCATACAGATTTAAAATATCACATTGAGTTTTAATGTGCCTTTATGTGATTGCTAATGAAGACAAAAACGTTCTCTGGTTTTTGACACTCTTTCCTCCTTGTGAAATATTTCAGGAATTTTCACCATTCTATAATTTTTGTTTTATTGATGACTTTTCCAATTTCCTCATAGATTCCAGATATTATTTATTATTTAATTATATATGCGCTATCTTTTGTATTTGGCTTTAATTCCAACTTTCATTTTGTGTCAGATGATAAAAAGAAGTGTCTAGAATAATGTAATTTATTTATACTTATTTCACATTAATATGCGGGTCCATACAAGGAGGTTACAGTGTCTGCATTAGTAAGGTCAAGTCCAAGCTGTGGTTGTGTCTTTCACCCAGGACATAATGTAATTTATTAATTAATTATTGTTCATTATTTGTACTTTGTCCATCTCTTACTTTAGAACCACATCATTCTTTAGTAGTCACAAAAGTGTTCTGCTTTATTACCTTTTAAAGTTTTATAGCTTTATGATTTCTGATTAAGCCTTAATTAACTGATGCTTATTTGGGATATGCTGGGAGGTGATAAATTTTATTTTATTGCATAAATAGGTAGTTGTGCCAAGCCCACTCACTGAGTACTTCATTTATCTACAATGGAAGCTGTGTCATAAAGCGTGTTCCCAGAGACGAGCTGTTGAATTCGCTACTCTATTTCTTCTGTTAATTTATCTAGCCCTCTTCCTAATTCATAATTGTCATAGATTATGCTGCCATGTTATCATAACTGTATTGACTTTATAATAACTCTTGATGTGTGGGCAGTAAAATAAACTTCAGTGAATTTATTATTGTGAGTCATTTGTATGTAATATAAAATTTAGAACCCGTTTTTTCTAATTCCAAATACAGTTCAATAGGATTTTTAATTGAAAGTAAACTGGATCTACACCGTTGGGAGAAATTGGAGAGATTGGTATCCTTAGGATATTGAATCACCTAGCTCATTAACATATGCATCTCTTTTATATCTAAGTCTGTTTTAATATATTATACTCAACTGAAAATTTTTTCTCAACATAATTCTTAAATATAATAAATTAGTTTTATTAAAAGACTATATTTTACCAAATTATATTATCTGCTTGTAGCTCATGTCAATGATTAAATAGCCATTTTAATTTTTATGAAAAATAAGAAAATCACAAAAATTTTAAGGAGACAGGTCAACATTTTTTTCACAAAGCCAGTTTCCCAGGTAAAACCAGCATATGGATCAGGAACTCAACATTAGCTGCCCCCCAAAATGGATCACTGTCCCTTTCCGGATACTGGTCCCAAAAGTTAACACTAACATGATTTCTAACACCAAACAATAATTTTGCCTTTTAGGGGGGAGTTTATATAAAATGAAGCAAGTGCACCCTTTTGCATTCGTTTATTTTGTTCAACATATTTTTCTAAGATTCATCCCTGTTGTTTGCATGTAAGAATAATGCATCCATTTTCATTGCCAAGTTGCTGCAGATTCCTTCATAAATGTCATATATAATAGTTAGGACACTATTTACCTTTCCAATGCTGGTTTGTTTTGGTTTTGTTTCCAGGTTTGGGCAATTACAAACAACACTGTAATAAACGTCCTTACTATGTGGTGAACACAGATGCACATTTCTGCCAGGCATATATCGAAGGGCAGAATTACTGGTTCAGAGAGTATACAGCCTGAGTAGAAACTGTTGGAAAATTTTCAGAATTGTTGCAGTAAGTAAGTTAGGTGCCTATGTAATATATACGAACATTCTATCCATTCACCACCATTTGGTAATATCAAGATCTTTCTGTTTTGTTTGTTGTAGATATTTTATTGGGTATTAATTTATTACATGTATTATTTCTTATATTTTCTTATATCATTGTATCATTTGTCTACTTTAATTCTTATTTGTCTGATGACTACTACAATGACCTGAAGGCCACTGAGGTGCTAGACTGGAAACCAGTTCTCATCTTCTGAGAAATGTCATCTATTTGTCTGCAGGAGCTGCCTGGAGAAAGATTTCAGAAAGCTGTGTGCCTGGAGCACCCAAAGGCAGCCTCTGACCTTCCTTTCTCCTTGGCATCAATGTTAAGACACTGGGGAAAGCCCATGGTTTGGCATCTGAGCCTTCAGTAGTTTTCAGCCCTATGGATTTCAGCAGCTCTTAGGGTAACAGGACAGGAGCACAAGTAACTTGAGATATCTGTGTCTTTCAGCTTCTCCCCTACTGAAACACCGTCTGTGCTGGGCAGGGCTCATGCCAACACACTCTCATGCTCTCTTTCTCGCACACATCTTGGGAACTCAATTCAGGGGTCAGGCAGCTCTGGTTATTAGTTTGATATTTTCCCATTCAGCATCTAACCGGTATAAAGCTCCTTCCGATCATATCTCACTACAGGCCCCATTTGGTGAGGTGCTCCAGCTTCCCCTCTGTCAAGCTGAAAAGAAAGGAGCAGTATGGGAAGGTCCTCTCCTGGGATGGCCACTGCTAGGAAGCCGGGGAGGCTAATGGGTGGCAACTGCCTGGCTGGCGTAGACTTGCTCCCTCAACCCTTCAGAGACTGGGGTCAGGTTCAGGAGCTCTGTATCTGCCAGATCATCAAACCAAGATGGCACAGGCACTTCATTCTCTGGGCCGAAGACATGAGAAGCAGGCGAGCTGTCCAGCATGAGGGTTTCCTTGTGTCCCTCCCCAGCCATCCGAGGTCCTTGACATAGCAGCCCTGGTGGAACACACAGGGCTCACAGAACCCCACACTGGTCCAGCAGATCTCCCACAGAGACGGCATGCTTCTGCAGGTGGCAGTGAGGAGCACACGGTCAGAGATCCCCGGGCCTCTCAGGAGCTCATCCACTAAGGTTTCTTGAGCATATACACCTGGTGAGTGCTCCCCTCATCTCAACAGGCGCCATGAAGTCAGCCTTGTCGATTGGCTTAAAGGGGCTCTGCAGGAGGTAAGTGAACACACAGATTCTTCCTTGATCTTCCCTTGTCACCTCTGGAAGCAGGCAGGCCCCGGGATCTGGCAAAACCGGTCCAGGAGACCCTGGTGCAGATCCCGTGTAGCAGCAGTGTTGAGAGTGAGCTCAGTGGAGGAGTTTCACTGACCAACATGCTGGGCAGGAAAACAGCAGGAAAGGGCCCTGAAGACGTATAGATGTGTATTCTGTTATCTGTTTTGCCCTTTTTTGGTCCCATAACTTCCCTTTTTCCAACTCTATTTGGAAACTTTTAACCTTTTCTTTTTTCTTCACTTTTACACTATTTTCTTTGTTTATTTTGTTTCTTTGTTTATTTTTCTCTTGTTCGTTTTAAAGTCTATATTTGGTAACTGCATGTGGAGGTCTACCATAAGATATAGATCACATTATAAAAATGCAGATATATTTTTCTGTAGGTTGAAGTTTACATGATTCTTACACAATTTCATTTTTTATGCCAAAAATGATGGAATGATGTTCGTGTTGTAAAAAATACAGTGCAGCTCTCAGATGGCAGTTTCTTCCTTCAGGGAGGGTTTAATGTGTCATTGTCCAGGCAAATTGAATAGTAGGGGGGAGAGAGAGTGCTGCATGCTTTAATTCAGTCATAAATTGAACAAATTTGGTTCTGCCTTATAGTTTAGTTAATGTGCAAGCTACCTCTGGTTTGCTTGTGCTGGATTTGCAGGTGGGAGTCCGACTTGTCTTCTAGGGGCCCTCTTTCTTGAGTATGCAGAACTCTTTCTTAAGAAGGCAAAGCTGCTGGGTGGTGCCTGTGGCTCAAAGGAGTAGGGCACCAGCCCCATATGCTGAGGTGGCAGGTTCAAACCCAGCCCCAGCCAAAAAAAAAAAAAAAAAAAGAAGAAGAAGGCAAAGCTGCTAATTTCTGCAGAGTTTTGAATATTGATTTTACATCCAGAAATCTGGATAATTCTTATTTATTCTAAAAATTTACTTTTAGATTTTGGAGACAGTTTTCTTATAACTAGTGACACTTGTGATGTGCAGAATATTATCATCATTCCAGAATGTTTTCTCATTCCAGTGCCCAGGAAATGCCACTCACCCTCCTTCTCGGCTTCTTTGTTTCTACCACAAACTACTTTCATCTAGTTTGCTGCCTCCTGTGAAGAGAATCATGTACCATGGACTCTTTCGATCAACTTAATGTTTTTCATATTCATTAATTTGTTGCATACAGCAAGTTCATTTATTTAATTGCTGGTGGTTTTCCAATGTGTGATTATCCCACATTTTGTTCATCCATTTCCCAAATAATGAAAATTGGTTGATTGTCTTTGGCAATCATAAAAAAAAGTTCCTATGGACATTCTTGTACAAAACCTTTTACGAACTTATGTTCAAAGGCATGGAATTATCAGAACATAGAAGTATATTTGCTTTATAAAATACTATAAGCAAGTTTTTAAAAACTGTTGTACGATTTTACACTCAAGCAACAGAATGTGAAGATTAGTTCCTGCATATCCTTGGCAATATTTGGTAGAGTCAGTCTCTTTAATTTTAGATATTCTGTTAATTGTGTAGTGGTAAAGCATTATAGTTTCAGCTTATAGTTCCCTGTTGAGTAATTATGATGAGGAGTTTTTATGTTTTTATTAGTTGTGCAGATTCCTCTGTGAAATATCTGCTCAAATAATGTCCATTTTTATAGGATTATTTCTTTAATGCTGAGGTGTTTTAGATCATTTGTCTTATTTCACTGATTTCAACCTTTTCTGTTTTAACTATGATGTAACTAGTTTTTACCTAGCAGAGAAAGAGAGAGTGAAAGTGTTGTTTATCATACCGAGTTTCACTGAACTTCTTGAATTTGTATGTTTATCTTTAACTAAGGCCATTTTCAGCCATAATTTTCTCAAAATACTGGCTGCTCTACTATTTTCAAACTATTTTCTACCCTCTTCTCTACTCTTGAGAAAAATATGACACAAGTTAAACGATTCCGATGTTATGCTGCAAGTGCCCACATCTGCTCAACAACAACAAAAAAGGTTTGCTCTCCTATTTATCAGTTTATACAAACTGCTTTAAATTTAATCTGCTTTAGATTATTTTCTATATCCATTCTCCTGTAGACCTATTCAGTGAGACTTGACGTTTTCAGATATTGTGTTTTAGTTATAGAAAAGTCATTTGCTTCCTTCTGCAATTTTATTTTTATGCCTAGATGTTTCCATTAATTACAGGAATGTTTCATCTATTTTCTTATTATCAGTGCTGCTGTAAAACTCTGTGTCTTAATCCCAACATTTGGTTCAGCTTATGGTCGGTCTCCATTACATCATCATCCTTTTGAATATGACTCATGTTTTGCCTCATCTTCTTGTAAATTATTTTTAACCTTTCTGGCTCATTGTGAATGATTCAAAGAATTATTCTTGATGGTTACCCTGTCCTTTTAGTGAAACGTATATAGGAGAACAAATGCCAGGTGTGGCCTCAGTTTCTCAAAGAATGTTATCTATCTTTTGCACGAGAGAGGCTTCATTATTGAAAGTTTTTAAGAGCGCCGAAGCCATGCCTTTTAAAATAAAATTACCACTGCTTATTAACATTCAGTTCCTTTCATCTTAGCAGACCACCTTCTAAGACTGTGTCCTATTAATAAGTCCCTGGGACCAGCTGATGTTCTGTCATCTTTTGGCCCCCAGAATACACAAACAAGCTGTTTCACAAATTCTGAGGGTAACAGCTGGTCTAGTCACCTTCCTCTATTCATTATTTTTCATGGGATAAGTAGAATCAATTGATTATGGAAAGTCTTTAAATCTAAGGAATATGTGTCCAGTTTTCCCAAGAACAGTCCCTCCATGCACAGCTCTAAAGACATAACGCTTCTTTTTTTTCTCCGCATAGATCACCCTTCCGATAAGATTCTCCTAATATTCAAAAGAAAGCCACCAGTTCATGTTAGTATATAATGTGCCCAGTGATTACACTATAATTTATTTAAGTGATCTTTTATTTTTTTAATTTTAGCAAAGTATACACAACGTAAAATTGACTACTGTTATTATTTTTTACCTTCTTAACCATCTTTAAGTGTATAGCCAATAGCAGTAATTCTTGTTGTTGTAAAACAGATTTCTAAAATTTCTGCATTTGCAAATCTGAAACTTAGTATCCATGAGACAGCTCTTCATTTCTCCCTCACCCTACCTCCCGGTAACCACAATTCCACAGTTTGTCTCTAAGAATTTGACTATTTTAGTTATTTCATATAAGCGGAATTAAATAGTATTTGTCTTATTTTAAAATAGATTTCTATTTTTAAAGCTGTTTTAAGGGTTTACAGGAAAAATGAGCAAAAGTTAGGAAAGTTTTCAATGTACCCCCTTCCTTCCTCCACACATGCTCAGCTTCGCCACCATAGCATCCGCACCTGAGTGGTACGATGAATCTACCTCACCACATCATCACCACCCAAAGTCCATGGTGTACATCATGGTTCAGGCTTCATGTTGTACATGGATTTGGACACATGTATAATGCCATTTAGCTGCCATTAGAGTATCATAGTGTCAGTGTTCTAAAATCCCTTCGTGCTCTGCCTACTCATAACTACCTCCCCAATAACCTGTTTAAAGCACTAATATTCCTACTGTCTCCATAATTTTGCCTTTGCCTAAATGTCACATAGTTTGAATCACATAGGTTATAGTATTTTCTGATTGGCTTCTTTCTCCTTATGATACATTTAAGTTTCCTCAATATCGTTATATGATTTGATAGTTCATTTCCTTTTAGCATCGAATAATATCCCATTATACAGATATACCATAGTTTATTGATGTATTTACCCACCAAAGGACATCTAGGATGATTCCAAGTTTTTGGCCATATGAATAATGCTGCTATGAACATCTCTGCAGGTGGTAAATGGACATAAGCTTTCAACTTCTTTGAGGAAATACCAAGAAGCACAGTGGCTGGATCATATGGCAAGTATATATACAGTTCTTTAAGGACCCCCAAAATGTCCCCCGAAGTGGCTATGCAAGTTGTCCTTGTCAACAGAAATAAAGGAGAGTTCCTGTTGCTCCACATCCTTGTCAGGGTTTACTCTTGTTGGTGTCATGGGTATTAGCCACTCCAGAGGGGATTAGAGGTACCTCAATGAGGTGTAATTTGCATTTCCCTGATGAGAAATGATGTATTATATCTTTTCAGATACCTATCTACCATCCGTACCTTAGGTGCCTGTAATGAACCTTCGGTTCATTTTTAAATTGAGTTTAAGGTCGTCTTATTGTTTGGTTTCATGAGTGCTTGGCATCTTTTGGATAACAGCTCTGTTTTGTGAATGTCTCCTACAGCTTTGTGGCTACTTTTTGCCATCTCTTGACATTGCGTTTCTGACCAGAACTTTGAAAAGTTGCAATGACGTCCAGCTTACCAATAATTTCTTTCACGGTTCCTTTACTGTCGTATCTACAAAGTTTTTTCAAATCCTAGACAATTTACATTCTCCTATGTTATGTTCTCGAAGTTTTTAGGGTTTGACTTTTACATGTAGATCTGTAGATCTGTAATCCATTTTGAGTTAATTTTTGTGAGGGACATAAAGTCTGTGTCTGTATTCACTGTCATGCACGTGAACGTCCAGTAGCATTTGTATAAATATTATCCTTTCACCATTTTTATTGTCTTTGCTCTATTGTCAAAGATAAGATGACTATATTTGTGTGGGTGCATTTCTGGGTTTTCTTTCTGTTTCCTTAACCTACGTATCAATTCTTTCACAAATACCTCGTTGGCTTGATTATTGTGGTTGTATAGAAAGTATGAAAGTTGAGTAATGCCAGTCCTACAATTTTGTTCTTTTCCTTCAGCATCATTTTGATTATTCCAAGCTTTTTTTTTCTGAAAGAGTCTTACTTTGTCACCCTTAGTAGAGTGTCATAGTGTTATAGGTCATAGCAACCACAAATTCTTGGCCTCAAGTGATCTTTGCCTCTGCCTCAGTTGTAGCTGGGACTACAGGTGCCGGCCACAATGCCCAGCTATTTTTAGCAACAGTCTCACTCTCAAACTGATCTAAGCTGATCTCAAACTCCTAAGCTCAAGCAATCCATCCGCCTCAGCCTCCCAGGATGCTAGGATTACAGGTGTGAGCCACCGCACCTGGCCTATTATAGTCTAGGTATTTTGCCTCACTATATAAACGTGAGAATTAGTTAGTATCCACACAATAACTTGCTGGGACTTTGATTGAGAATGCGTTAAATTTATTGATCAAGTTGGGAAAAACAGACATCTCAGTATTGAGCCTCCTTGTCCAAGATCATGAAACACATCTTCATTCAAAGTTCATAGTTTTTTTCATCATGTCCATTTTGTATATATTTTGTTAAATGTATATTCAAGTACTTCATTTCGAGGGTATCATTATAAATGGTATGTTTTTTAATTTCAAATTCTATTTGTTCACTTTTTTTATTTTTACATATACATGTGATTATTAGGTTTCCACTTTTTGCCTTCACAGGCCTTTCCTGTAAAGTTGCTATGACCCTATAATAGCTTCATGATTAATTTTGTATCAAAAAGTAATCAAGATAGAAGTTTCAAGTAATCAAAATAGAAGTTTCTCTTCTATTTTCTCTAAAGACAATCATGTCATCTGCCAACAAAGATAGTTTATTTCCTCCTTCCCAATCAATACAACTTTTTCATTTTCTTGCCTTATTGCTTTAGAGAACTTGTAGTATAGTGCTAAAAAGTTGTGGACAGAGGGAACATTCTGGCCTTGTCCTTGATTTTAGTGGGAGAACTTCCAATTTCTCACCATTAAATACGATGTTTGCTACAAGTTTCTGTAGATATTAGTTTTCAAGTCAAGAAAGTTCCCTCCTATTTTAGTTTACTGAGTGTTTTTCATTACAAATGGGTGTGGAATTTTGTCAGGTGTTTTTTCTCACCTATTCATATGATATTGTGATTTATTTGCACATATGGATGTGAATGATTACATTAATTGATTTTTGTGAATGTCGAACCACCTGTATACCTGGAAAAAAAATCCTACTTGATAGTAGTATATAATTATTTTCATACATTGCTGGATTTAATTTACAAATATTTTTTCAAGAATTTTTGCATCTATGTTCATCTATGTTCTGTAGCTGTATTTCATTCAATGTCTTTGTCTGACTTTGGTATTAATATTAGAGTAATGCTGGCCTCATGGAAGAGTATTAGAGTAATACTGACCTCATGGAAGTATTCCCTGAGAAGCAAGTTAACTACACATTCATTATCAACTTGTCTGAGTCTGGCAAGATAAAACACACCCACACACAACAAATTACATATAATAGATTTAGTATTTACAGCTAGGCAGCGAAGGACAACAGAAGTTTTGGAAAATATTATATTTACTTGACAGGTTCTTAAAGCTCTACTCGGCAGGAATTTGAACAATTTATTCACACCTGCTCCCCACGGACTTGAAGCTAAAAGTAAGTACTTTCTGATCAGTTCTCTAAAACAGAAGCAAATGCTTTTCAGCTACAATTGAATTTAAGGTATTATCAAATGTTTTTCCTTAGAAACAGCTCCTCTTTTGTACAATTTATTTATTTCCATTTCAGAACTTGGGAACATAGACTTACTTCATGTATTCTGAAAAAAAAAAAGATTATTGAGAGAAAAGAAGGAAATTATATGACTTTTTCATGTAAATTTTTTAAAGATTACATATTGCATTGGTAACATAGAAAAGACGAGTTAATAAAAATTTTAGTAAATAGAAACTCGGTACAATTAAAGTCCAACAATAAAATCAGGGGTATATTGCCATTTTTAAGAAAAATAAAGTTCAGATATGGTTATATTTAAAAGGAAAATTATTGACTGAATTCAAAAACTGTCAGCAGTTACAGTCAACTGGTTTATGAAAACAAAGAGATCTTAAGCTTTCTCTGACTTATTAAGAAATACCCATTTGTAAAATATCCTTTCTAAATCACCCTACTCATACACACATATGCTCAACACACCAAGTGACTATTATAACATTTAATTCAGTCTTAAAGGGGAGAATTCCCTAGGGGATCTAACAGAAAATTTTAGTTTGAGTATTGTTAGAGAGCTTTGATGAGGCCTATTTCATGATGACCATTTTACCATGGGGTATTGATTTAATTTTTTTCCCCTCTCTCATAGCTATTTTAGATTTTTATTTTATACACCTTTTTTTCTTATCCAAGGTAGTCTTTTTTTTTTTTTGCCAATATAGAATTTTGCACAGTGATATCATAATATGTGGTATTTTCCTCTACCTGCTCTTTTCAAAAAGTATCATCTAGTCAGACTTCTTAAAGCCTGTACGCTGTATATCCTTGATCATAATCTATCATGTAGTAATAAATTTTAGAAATGAGTTGCCACATAGTTTTAGGCATGCAAAGGATTTTTTAAAAAGGGGTTTATTGTCATATGGTGCCTGAAAATGTACCGAGTATAAAAGCCAGAGGTATTGTGCAAAGTTTAGACAAACTACCAGAACAAAAAGAATAATTTCCTACTATGTAATAGTTTGACTATCAGTATAAAAATAGTAAGGTCTCATAGTGCATTAAAGAAATACACCAAATTTTAAATTAAGAGTGGAAGGATATAAAAATGTCAATAATTGTGTGCCCATGGGAATAACCACAGAATTTAATGAAAAGGATTGAAAACTCAGTCTCTTTTTTCCAAGAATGGTCTTCCTGGTAAAAATATCCATAATGTCTTATATAAAATAAAATATTCTCTGTGTTCCCAAGGTTATTAAGAAATAAAAAAATTGGACTAAAGAAATTTTTAAAGCCACAAAGTGTAGAGTCATGATAACAATGATATTGAGAGCGAAGAGGAGCAAGGACTCCCCACCATTGCAAGAGAATTGATTGTTTACAAAGAAAGAGTTAATGCTTTGCTTACGTATATCTTTTTTTAATTCTAAGGTGTCATACTCTTGTTCAGCTGAGGAAACTGTTTAAACCTTTGATGGCAAAGTTGAACATAAAAATGATTTGGGAAAATTTTAAAAGAAAGATAAAAGGACCAATGAAAACCCACACCAAGTTAACTTGAATGTTTGTGAATTTTTCTCTTGAAAGCATAGTTTTCTTATTCATTGTATTTGGTTACAACTTATAAAAAGACAGCTGTAAAAATACAATGTCAAGCATATTATTTCTCCACACCTGCTCTGTTTATCAACACTGTTAAAATATATTTTTCTTTATCACAGGAAAGAAATGTTTTACAGTGTGTTGTCAGCAAAAACAACCAAAACACGCAACTTTGAAGAAGTAATAGAAATTGTTTTCATATTTTAATAATTTAACATTTTTATGCGCACAAATTCATGGTGGAAATTAAATTAAGGAAAGGCAATGTTGATTTCATGATAAGCCATAAAAATGTATCTGGCCTGTATAGATTCAGTGTACCTTTCGGGTTTGGTGTTTTTGAGTACTGATTAGAGGCAGAATGGCTTCCTGAAGCATTACATTTCAAGATTAACTGAAATGTGATCCTCTGAAAGTAACATAATTTCTAAGATTAAAAATATTATTTTTAAGATTGATTATTTCAATCATGTTCTTTCTCAGATATCCTGAAATGATGTCAGATTTTTTTAGCAGCACTTTGAACTATGTTCAGAACTTTCCACATGCTAATGTTTGTTCAAAAAACTCAAATATATGTTGGACTCAAGAATATTACTTCGAATTAGCTTTACTAGACCTTAGGATTTCTTTGGTTGTTACCAAAATCCTGTAAAGAAGGCATTCATCTAACAAAAAGGTTTTAGGGTCTAGGGATGAAATAATCATTTACAGTTCTTACAACTTCTCTCTCTGTGAAATTCAAAATTTAAAATAAGATTATCCATAGCTTTACAGTATGAAAACTCTTCTTTCTTTCATGTTTGTGAGTTAAATGAATTTTAACTGTGGAAACTACACATATGTAATGCATATGTAGTTTGATGAGTTTGGACATATTTGTATATTGCAATCAAGGTAATACCAAGGTTAAATAATTTGGATCACAATATTCAGATTTAATGTGTAAGGAAAACATTGGCTTATAAGAATCTGATTCTGAAGTTATTAATATGAAAAATTTTAATAAATATATATTAATATAAAATAAATACATTAACTATATAAATATGAAGATGATTTTGTTGCCTATTTTTATATGTTTCAACTGTTACTAATAGAGATAGACTATTATGGTTCCTTGATTCCATATAATTCAAAAATCAAGAAAAATGCAGTCAGAATATCAATCTTTTATTTTATAAAATATTGCAGTACAGACTGCATTCATATGAAATGGAGTCAAAGAAACTGAAAGCCATTGTAATTAATAAGTAGGAAATGAAATATGAACACATTTCAACTGCCTAACTGGGATATCTGGGGTGACCAGGAACAGTTAAGGGGACACAGCTGGTCATTTTCTCAGGAGAGCTCTTTGTCATCATCATTTAATGAGAAAGTGCAATAATCAGTTGTAGATATTTCTCAAGTCTTACAAGTATAAAAACCTTCAAATATCATAACTGAAAAAATGAGAAGTTATTACTGAATGTCATTGACTTATATGAATTGCCAGATGTATTTGATTCTCAAGTAAGGACAAGAAAGGCAATGGAGCTCATAAAATGTGTCACAATAGTTTTATGACAATTTACATTAACAGGAAGAGTCATCCAATCTCCCTAATAATGTAATTTCAGAAATATGCTATTTTGTTTGAGTATTGACTCAGGTTCTGTATTTTACCATTTTAAGTATTTCATTTTTCTCTTTCTAAAATAAATCTGGAACCTTGAATAACAAACAGCAAAAAATATGAACCAGATATACCAGTGTCACAATTGTATAAACAAAGAACAGAATCGAAATAAGGTAAAAGTAAAATAAAAGCAAAAGCCTAAATAGTTTATCTGATTTTAGAGAAGAGAGAAGGAGGGAAAGAAGAAAGATATAAGGGTAAGAGGAAGGAAGAAAATCTGTGGGGGCTGATTCTGGGACTTCAGTTCTGAAAGCCAGTAGCTGATTAAGTTAGTAAGTTGTGCCTTGATGCAGATATTTGCTGCTCATTTTAAATGTGTTAGAAAAAATATGTTAGAAAGAATTTCTGTTCTTTCAGATGCTATAGTTAAACTTGGCCAAAATGTAATACATTAACGTATGTTCTAGGACAAGTGTTTCTGTCAATAAAACACTACACTAGATTCAAGTCTCCAGATAAGTGTCATGAAAGGCTTGTTTTGTAGACATGATATTTTTACCCTGTTCAGTTCTTCAATCATTTTTGTTCTTCTACCAAAGCAACATATGTACAAGTCTTGGTGTCTGTCTGTATCAATCAGGTTCTATTTTTTAAAATATTCCTAAATTTATTATATTATTTTAAGGATGAGGCAAAATGGAGATTTTTCAAATTAATTCTGCATGATACATTCCACTCCCACAATTGAGAGACCAAGTTGCTGACCTGGGAGGGCACGGGGGTATTGGTGTTTTTGAAAATATTTTCTACATGCCTAATATGCAGCCAAGTTGGGAAATATGAATGAGATGACACCAAGCAAAGTTTCTTTATTTAAAGCAGATTCTTTGATTCATTGATGTAATAAATATTCATTGAGAACTCTGGCACAAAGGAGAATAAAACTTCATCCTTTTCTATGTTTAAATTTTTATATAATATATACATATACAGATTATAATAGTACATATCTGATAGAATATATAATGCATAAAAACATATATACATTTTTCTAGAGTGTGTACATATATAATAGAACAGAATATACATATTTAATAGAATATATATAAAAAATAATTTAGTCAACTTTAAAGAAACAATCGAATGACTCTGTTGTCCACATTTCCAGAACAAAAGCTAATTCCCACAATGCCCGAGTGTTCTCCGGTCCCTAAACTAAACTCCTGGTCATCTGTAATAAAGTAGTTTCTCTTTCTAAATTCCTTATTTCTTCAGGTTTTGGCATTCTTCCTGGTGACCTTGTTTTGCCAATTGATTTAGCTTTTAGACTTTTCCATCCCAGTCATTCTGGGGCAATAAAAATATTACTTAAAATTTTATTTCAAAAATATATTTTATGTAAATCTGACTTTGCTCTTCCTACTACCAATATGTAAACTTTTTAAAAAAATTTCAGAATAGTACAGGGTACACATTTTTTGGTTGTTCTAATTTCTCCTCAGTATGCCTTTTTACCTGCTTTCTCTAAGTATTAAGCTTGGCATTGCCAGTCACCACATCCTCAGAAAAACGTTTAGTACTTTCTCTGTACTAAAACGAGAGACCACCATCTATTTCTCAAAATTTGTCCCCCCCTCTTCTGTAGCAATACAAATCTGTTTATAATGGGAATAACGATAGTGTCCAGCATCCCTGTTTTATGTCTATGACAGAGCATAAGTACTGGCTAAAGAAACATAAGCAGATGTGTTATGGGAAACTTCTAGAAAGCCCCCTTAAGTAGGAACACTATGAAT
>CAUYQV010039423.1:0-17502 GCA_963574575.1 Galagoides demidoff | reverse complement strand
GCCATGGCACCACAGCTCATAGCAACCTCCAACTCCTGGGCTCAAGCAAGTCTCCTGCCTCCGCCTCCCAAGTAGCTGGGACCACAGGCGCCCACCACAACACCCGGCCATTTTTTGGTTGCAGCCATCATTGTTGTTTGGTGGGCCCGGGCTGGGGATTCAAACCCGCCACCTTAGGTGTACGTGGCTGGCGCCGAGCCTTACGTACCTTTTAAATGGACACCTTAGAAGACAGTGCCCTAAACAGAACCATAGTTGGCTTCTGAATATCCTCCTCAGTCTCCCTGGCCAGTTAAGTGTTCCAGTCTTCAAAGGGATACTTAGAAATGTTTGCAGGAGATGCATCCAATGACCAGGCCCTAAGGAGATGATTCAGCAGGCCTCCCTGATCATCCTGGGCCCATCTTCCCCTGTGGAAGGGGCTTAGAAAACACTGGGAGGTACAGGGCATGGTGGCTCATGCCTATAATCCTATCACTCTGGGAGGCCAAGGTGGGAGGATTGCTTGAGCTCAGAAGTTCAAGCTCAGAGGTTCCAGACTGAGCAAGAATCAGCCCGTCTCTACTAAAAATAGAAAACAAAACAAAAACTAGCTATGCATGGTGGTGGGTGCCTACAGTCTCAGCTACTCGGGAGGCTTAGACAAGAAGATTGCTTAAGCCCAAGAGTTTGAGGTTTCTGTAAACTATGATGCCACAGCTTCCTGCCACTCTACCCAGGACAACATAAGACTCTTGTCAAAAAGAAATAAAAAGGCTCCATGCCTATAGCTCAACGGCTAGCGCCCCAGCCACATAAGCTCTACAGCTGGCAGGTTCAAACCCAGCCCTGACCAGCCAGACAACAATGACAACTGCAACAAAAAAATAGCCAGGCGTTGTGGCGGGCACCTATAGTCCCAGCTACTTGGGAGGCTGAGGCAAGAGAATAGCTTAAACCCAAGAATTTGAGGTTGCTGTGAGCTGTCACATCATGGCACTCTACTGAGAAAAAAAAAAAAAAAACACTGGGACACACGTCTTCAACCCAGGCCCCATGGAGTCAACCCTTAGGCATTTATGTCCAGCCTAGGCCAGTCATGGACTAGTGAGAGTTGTTTAGGAATCTTTTCAAAGATTCTTTTTTTTTGGAGACAGAGTCTGACTCTGTTGCCCAGGCTAGAGTGCTATAGCGTCAGCCCAGCTCACAGCAAACTGAAATTCCTGGGCTCAAGTGATCCTCCTGCCTCAGTCTCCCAGAATTCTGGGACAACAGGTGCCCACCATAATGCCAGGCTAATTTTTTCTTTTCTTTTTGAGACAGAGTCTCACTTTATTGCCCTCAGTAGAGTGCCATGGTGTCACACAGCTCACAGCAACCCCTAACTCCTGGGCTTAGGTGATTCTCTTGCTTCAGTCTCCAGAGTAGCTGGGACTACCGGAGCCCGCCACAATGCCTGGCTATTTTTGTTGCAGTTTGGCAGGGTCTGGGTTTGAACCCGCCACCCTCAATATATGGGGCCAGCGCCCTACCCACTGAGCCACAGGTGCCACCCCAAGCTAATTTTTCTATTTTTAATAGAGATGGAGTCTTGCTTTGCTCACGCTGGTCTTGAACTCCTGAGCATAAGCAATCCTGCTTTCTCAGCCTCCTAGAGTGCTAGGATTACAGATGTGAGCCACCATGCCTGGCCTTCAGGAAAGAATCTTAAAGACCAGCATCTAAGCAGGACTGGGACAGGTCAGTGCATCCTCATCCAGGCTCTCTGCCAGCTTGAGCCTATGTCCCCTCCCACGGTGGAAGAATAGGATGGCCAGGGCACATCAGAATGGCATTTAGGCCAGAGTCACACCAGCCAAGACATGTGGTCTTGTCCACATTATCAGAAGGGATGAGAAATGCTTTTTTTCACAGCATTACCAGAGAATAAAAACCAAGTGAATAAAAATAAATTTTTTGGGTTGGTGCCTCCTAAAACAGGTTTCCACCCAAGACCATTGCCATAACCCCAAGGCCCCCACCCCAGAGCTCCTTGGGGTGGCCCTGGCATGTCCATGCTGATCAGGAATTAGAAATGTTTTCAGGGGATACTTCGTTTGACAGTCTTATGCAAGATAGTGACAAGGCTGAGAGTAGATTTCTTGGGCCTTCATGTTTGGCTCATCCCTGTTGTGGCTTCCACAGAAGGCTATAGAAACTTCTCAGGATGCACTCCCATGACTAGGATCCATGGCACCCTTTGAGGGTCTATCTGTCCAGTTCAGGTCAAATGGGGACATGGGCCCTGGGTTCCACAAAAGGGGCATATACACAAAGCAATCCCCAAATGCAAAAGGAACCAGGGAACTTACAGATGGAAGCATAGTCTTGGGCAGCAGCAAAACAGGTAGATATACATACCTGTTATCTCCCAGCCTGGGGCTTATCTACCATAGGGAACAGATATCCATGAAAGGTGTAGAAGATTTGATGTCAATTATCCAGAACAGGCAAGAACGCTATGTGTATTACACCTATAATTTATAAGATAACATCATGGCCAGTTTGATCTAGTACAGAAGTTATGGTCAGTACATCTTCTTACATGAGAGAGTAAGTAAAGTAAAACTCAGGAGGCTTTCTCAGGACTGACGTTAATTAGAAGTTAACATGGCAGATTAGCATCCCAAGATGGAGTCACTTTTGTCTCCATATGTACCTTTTCAGGAAGCACCACCAGGTGTGTTGAGTAACAGGACCCAGGCAGAACCACAGCCTGGCCTGGGTGTCTGCCCTGAGTATCTCTGGCTAGACAGTGCCTGTCCCTATCACTGCATGATGACTTAGAGAAATGTATAGGTGCATGTACAGTGATCAGCTCCCATGTGGGACTTAGGGAGGACTCAGGGCAGCCTCCAAGGGTCCCTTTGTCTACTCCAGCACAGTGCCTTACCTTTGAAGGGTACCTTGAATATGTTTGTCCAAGGAGCCATCCCTAAGGCTCACTGTCTGACCAAGTCCAATCTTTACCACCAGAGGAATACTTTAAAACATTGTTGGTGAGTATCTCCCATGGAACAGCCCCATTCCCCAGACCACCCTCACTGGCCCCACTGCTCACTCCTTCTAGACTTTCAGGGTGCCTCCTTGGGCCTCTCTGGCCAGTCCAGATGATCACTCTCTTTAGAGCAGCATTCCCAAACCTTTTAGCCACCAGAGACCGTTCTCATGGAAGATAATTTTTCCATTGGGAGTGGACATTAAATTCTTATAAGGCACAGCAACCTAGATCTCTTGCACACACAGTCCACAGGAGGGTTTAGCTCCTATGAGAATCTAACATAGCCAATGAGGCGGAGCTCAGGTCCTAAGTGATGCAAGTGATAGGGGACAGCTATAAATACAGAGGAAGCTTTGTTCCCTCACCAGCTGCTCACCTCCTGCTGTGCAGCCCAGTTCTTTACAGGCCATGGACCAGTACTGGTCTTTGGTCCGGGGATTGGGGATTGAAGCTTGAGAGGGTGGCTTAGAACATTTTTGGAGAGCACATCTGGCAATCAGGCCCCATGTGTGATTGAAAGCAAACCCAGATTGCCCTTGTTAGGCCTAGACTAAGGTGGGAAAATACCAGTTAACTTCTGGCAAATTTCTGGGCCACAAGCCCTCAACAAAATGGAGTAAGTCTGGTTCACTCCCAAGATAGATGGGAAAGTACTCACTGTCTTCTTGCTTGACTAACTCCCCTGAGATACAGACTGGGAAGTACCAAGTGTTCCCAGGCTGACCTTTGAGAAATATCAGGTGGGAAAAGTACTGAAACAAAGATGCATGGCTAACCAACCGCAAAGTTCTGCTTCTGTACATTACTTACTAACCAACCTGGATGCACCTACGCAGCCCGTGTGCCAACCAGGATGCATACCAAGCCTTAAAAACCCAATCCCTTGGCTCGGCGCCTGTGGCTCAATCGGCTAAGGCGCCAGCCACGTACACCTAAGGTGGCGGGTTCGAATCCTCAGCCCAGGCCCGCCAACCAACAATGATGGCTGCAACCAAAAAATGGCCGGGCGTTGTGGCGTGTGCCTGTGGTCCCAGCTACTTGGGAGGCGGAGGCAGGAGATTCTCTTGAGCCCAGGAGTTGGAGGTTGCTATGAGCTGTGATGCCATGGCACTCTACCCAGGGGGATAGCCTGAGGCTCCGTCTCAAAAAAAAAAAAAAAAAAAAACCCAATCCTTTAAGCAGTCGGGGCTGCTCTCCTTACCGTGTTGTGAGGCAGTCACCAGGCTTTTAAATAAAGGACTCTTCTGTTAATTTGGTTAGCATGATGGCGTGGTCTTTGGATTCCTAGGCACAACACATTCCCTATCTGGCCTGGTCTCATTCCTTTCCCCCATCCTACCTGTAAAAACTTACAGATATTTCTAGGGGGGCACATCCCACAATCAGAGGCCTGTGCAGAATGGTAGCTGGAACTAAGGTACCCTCTGCTATCTCCCTCTTTGGCTACAGTTAGTGACCACCAGTGTTAGGGAGGGAACTTAGAAACCTTTCTAGAGCCCCCTGAAATAAGGTCCAGCCAGGGCTGTGGAGAAACTCAGCTAACCCTCTCCAGGCCTCCTTGGTTTGTCAGGCCCAATCTCTCTTCCTGAAGGGGGACTTAAAAGTGATTTGGAGGGCAGTGCCTGTGGCTCAGTGAGTAGGGCACAGGCCCCATATACCAAGAGTGGAAGGTTCAAACCCAGGACCGACCAAACTGCAAAAAAATAAATAGCCAGGCATTGTGGCGGGCACCTGTAGTCCCAGCTACTCAGGAGGCTGAGGCAAGAGAATTGCCTAAGCCCAAGAGCTGGAGGTTGCTGTGAGCTTTAATGCCATGGCACTCTACTAGGGTGACAAAATGAGACTGTCTTTAAAAAAAAAAAAAGTGATTTGGAGCCAGATATGTTGACTCATGCCTATAATCTCAACACTTTTAGAAGACCAAGGCAGGAGGATCACTTGAGGAGTTTGAGACAAGCCTCAGCAAGAAGACCTCATCTCTACAAAAAATTTTTAAAAATTAGCCAGGTGTAATGGAGCACACCTATAATCCCAGCTATGAGGCAGGTTGAGGCAGAAGGATCACTTGAGCCCAGGAACTTAAGGTTACAGTGAGCTATGATCATGTCCCTGCACTCCAGCCTGGAGGATAAAGCAAGACCATGTCTCAAAAAAAAAAAATGGGCGAGGCAGGTGGATTGCCTGAGCTCACGAGTTTGAGACCACCCTGAGCCAGAGCAAGACCTTGTCTCCAAAAAAATAGTCAGGCATTGTAGTGGGCACCTGTAGTCACAGCTACTTGAGAGGTTGAGGCAAGAGGATCACTTGGTGGCTTAGCACCCATAGCTCAATGGGTAGGGCCCTAGCCACATACACAAAGGCTGGTGGGTTTGAATCTGGCCTGACTAAACAACAATGACAACTGCAACAAAAAATAAGCCAGGCATTGTGGCAGGCGCCTGTAGTCCTAGCTACTTGGGTGGCTGAGGCAAGAAAATTACTTAAGCCCAAGAGTTTGAAGTTGCTGTGAGCTGTGACACCACAGCACTCTACTGAGGGTGACAAAGTGAAACCCTATCTCAAAAAAAAAAAAAAATGCATTGAGGGGTGGTACCTCCAATAATGGGCGAAAAGAGGCAGATGGGACTAGGTAGCCCTCTTCTGGCCTCACTAGCTAGACTGGACTGTCCCTCCCTCAACAGGAAAACTTCAGAATACGGAAGCACATTCGATGATCAGGCCCCATTTGTGTCCACAGCAGGATCCCTGCTACCCTATCCTGGCATCTATAACAGGCCTAAGACAAAACAGACCCATTAAAGTGGTACTTGGAAACATTACAGTGCCAGCACGGTTCCACCTTCCCTTGGCTTCCCTGTCCACACTTGGGCCAGTCCTTGTCATCAGAGTGGGGTAGGGAACATTTGTAGTTGGTGCTTCCAGAGACTGGCCCCTATGCAGGACCATGGCGAGGTGAGTTTCTTCCTCTAGAGCAGTGATTTTCAACCAGTGTGCCATGAGAAGATCATAGGTGTACCAAGAAAAATTTTAAATATCATTAATTATGCAGTGAGCTAAGTAAAGTATATCCTTTGTTTACTTTTTTTTTTTGAGACAGATTCTCACTTTGTCACCCTAGGGAGAGTGCCATAGCATTGTAGCTCACAGCAACCTCCAACCCTTGGGCTCAAGCGATTCTCTTGTCTCAGCCTCCCAGAGCGCTAGGATTACAGATGTGAGCCACCGCATCCAGCCTTAGTTACTCTTTTTTTGGACCAACATAATTTAAGTGTGCTGTGGAGGTTTAACTACAGGTTCAAGTGTGCCATGAGATAAAAAAGGATGAAAAATACCACACTATACGGAGATTTAGAAAACTTCTTGAGAGATGCATCCAGCAACTGGGTGCCACACAGGAATAGAGCTGGCAACACCCTCCTCCTGTGTCCCTGTTTGTCCCAGGCAGTCTCACTTCTAGAGGGTGACTCTGTAAATCACTGAAAGGCATACTCCAACACTGGTCTCACATGGGCCACAGGCAGGCCTGGGATGTCTTTCCTCACTTCTGTGAGTCATCCAGAGACTTGCACAAGGCATGTCCACAGGAGGGGAAGTTAGTTCCTTTCAAATCTAAAACTTGGGCTTGGCTGTGTGCTATGGCTCACACCTATAATCCCATTATTTTGGGAGGCCAAGATGGCAGGACTGCTTGAGGTCAGAAGTTCAAGAACAGGCTGGACAATGTGGCTTACACCGTACTCCTAGCACTCTGGAAGGCCAAGACAGGTGGATTACCTGAGACCAGCCTGAACCAGAATGAGACCTCATCTCTAAAAATAGCCAGGCATTTTGGTGGGTACCTGTAGTTCTAACACTTGGGAGGCTGAGGCAGGAGAATCGCTTGAGCCCAAGAGTTTGAGGTTGCAGTGAGTTATGACGCCACAGCACTTCTACTGAGAGTGACAAAGTGTGACTCTGTCGCAAAAAAAAAATTTAACCAGGTATGGTGAGTTCAGCTACTGTGATCTCAGCTACTCAGAAGGCGCAAGTCAGAAGATCCCTTGAACCCAGGAGTTTGAGCTTACACCTCTTACACCTGCCTGGACAATCAAGTGAAACCCTGTCTCTAAAAAATAATAACAATAAAACAATGAAAAATAAATAAAAATAAAAAATAATAACAATAAACCTTAGGTTTAATCCCAGTGTTTCCATCCTCTACAACAGACTCCCCCCCCCCCCACAGAGTACACCAAAATCCCAGGGTGGGTGGCACCCATAGCTCAGTGGGTAGGGTGCCAACTACATACACCGAGGCTGGTGAGTTGGAATCCAGCCTAGGCCAACCCACTGCAACCAAAAAACAGCAGGACGTGTGGCAGGCACCTGCAGTCCCAGCTGTTTGGGAGGCTAAGACAAGAGCATCACTTAAGCCCAAGAGTCGAAAGTTGCTATGAGCTATGACGCCATGGCACACTACCCAGGGTGACAGCTTGAGACTCTGTCTCAAAAAAAAAAAAAAAAGCCCAGGGTACACCCGGCTCTCTACTCTAGTCTACCCGTTCAAGGCCTTGCTTTGGGACCTGCTTCTGATTCCACTTCCTCCACCAGGACCTCCCAGATTCCTTGCTTTTGGGGCCGAGATCTCCAACAGCCAGGAAAGATACATGGTGTGTCTTATTCTCTGGGCCTATGTACAGTACTTCTCTCTCTCTCGCTCTCTTGTTTTTTTTTTTTTGTGAGACAGTGTCTCACTCTGTTGTCCTAGGCTAGAGTGCCATAGTGTCATAACTCACAGCAACCTCAAACTCCTGGGTTCAAGTAACCCTCTTGCCTCACCCTCCCAAGTACCTGGGACTATAGGTGCCTGCTACCACACCCAATTAGTTTGCTTTTTTGTTTTTTAAAATTAAATAGCATGATTTTTTTAAAACCAATCAGTTTTCTAATTTTAGTAGGGATGGGTTCTCATTCTTGCTCAGGCTGGTCTCAAACTCCTGAGCTCAAGCAATCCTCCCACCTCAGCTTCCCAGAGTACTGTGATTACAGGTGTGAGCCACCTCCCCCCTCCCCTCAATGGCTCTTGAGACAGATGTGCCAGGGCCTGAGAGAACAAGGAACAAAAGAAGAGAGGGGAAAGACATAGAGGGAGGGGCAGGGTGAGGCTTTCAAATCTGAACCTTGGGCTTGGCTGGGTGCCATGATGCCAAATAAGGTCTGGTGTGAGAATTCGGGCCAGCACATCAGCTCCCTGCAAGGCCTTGGGCCAGAGCTCACCTAGGCTTGTCGACTTTTCTGGGTCATAAATTGTATTCCCTTCCAAAAAAACAAACAAAAATCTCCATACTTACACTGTCACCCGTCTTAGAAGTGGCATTTTAATAGCTTTTGTTAATGGTGGCAGCAGCAAGAGAAAGGGGAAAGTCTGCCCTGCCCTGAGAGCAAGGGGCTCAAGCTCCGAGGGGTCATACCAGCAGGTCTAACCATTCTTGTTCCACTGAACTGAGGCCAGGAAGGTCCGGATTTCCATGGGCTGTAGCGTGACAGTGGCCGAATCCAACAGATAGGGAGTGGAGTGGGGTGTGGGGCCTGGGGAGGTGCAGGGGTGGTGGTAGGAGTGAAGAATGCAGAGCTCCTTTGCCTCACCCCACTGTGCTCCCACCTCTAGGCCTAACACTACAACCCATCCCCAAATCTATCCCCAGGGCCTCCCAGACCCTTAAACTACTTCCCTGGTCCAAGTATCATGCCCAGGTCCTCAAATTCCCTCTAGTTCCTAGCCATAGTCCTCATACCCTCTGGTTAAGCCCAGTAGTAAAGGACACCCTCCCATCAGTCAATGATGGTGACTGTTGTTCTTGGGACTAAACTCCATCCCAGATCCACTTCAGATCCGTAAGCCCCTAACTTGGATGTGGACACTGGATCCTGGCCAACAATCCTAGGTCTCACATGCAGCCCCCAGCCCCCCACTCCAGGCAGGATGCCATGCCCTACTCTTGGGCCAGGACCCCACCTGACTTCAATGTCCACTTGAGCCTGGAGGCAGAGGCCCGGAGCTGGTTGGCTGCCAGCGTGGTCTCCTGTAGGCGGGTGATGGTGAAAGCGGAGAACATGTCCTGTAGGGAGTAGATGGGTCCAGGTTAGTGCAGGCAAAGCGGCTGGGTTTCCTCTGTCCACCGCTATCTTCCCTCTCTCCAGTCTCTTTTCCAATTCTGCCTTCCTCACCTGCAAGTCCAATGTCACAGGGGAACTCAGGTTGCGTCCTGAATCCTCCCCCAGGGCAAACTGGTGTTCCAAGCGCAGCAGCAGCATCTCAGGGCCCCAGCGGGCCAGTGTGAGCAGATGCACCGAAGGCGGTAGCTCCCTCCGCAGCCCCGAGTACTGGGGGGGAGGGGAAGGCGTGACTGAGTCGGGAAGGGGCAGAAAGACTGAGGCAACGAGGGGATCAGGTGAGCCCAAGCTGGGGCAGGGTCCCAAGATGAACGCCTCTCCCTGGAAGGGACAAAACTCTTCTGGCCTGAGACCCTGCGGTGTTAAGGTAACATTGAAGGCTACTGAGAGCTGGAGAGGTGGGCTAGCCAAGGAGAGGGGTGAGGCAGGATGGTGGAACCTGCGGAGGGAGGGAGTGATGAGGCTTACAGGGTAATTGACCTGGCTTTAGCAAGACAGGGCGCAGGGGAGATGAGGAGGTAGTTAAAGGGATGAGCTGGGACTGTGCCCTGACACAGTCCAGGTGCGTTGGGGCTAGGCAGGGACTAGCTTGGGCATGGGGCTGAGTGAGACTAGTTATAGCCTCCCCAGGGCAAATTAGGGAAGGGGGCAGACCAGGTGGTTCTCCCCTGAGCCCAGGAGAACTCATACTCAACAATGCCCCTTGTAGGTTTCATTCTGGTCCTCTCTTTCTGCCCCCCTGCTGCCCCTCACCTGTAGGCGTGGAGTAGCCCCGAGGTCGTAGGGGACGCCGCCACCCGGGGCCAGCACCACCTGCGGAGCCAGGACCACCTTCTCTGCCAGCAGACGGTGCCCATAGGCCGCAGCCTGAAAAGTGTCCAGCAGCACAAGGTGGCGCCCTCGCACCAACGCTCCTGACCCCGACTCCATCAGTGGCTCCCCTATGCCACGTCTGTCATCGCTCACCAGCCTTCGGTGCACCTGGGAGGAGAATGGCCAGGAAAGGGTGAGGGTCGTGAGTCTATCAGGTGTCCTTGGGCCAGAAACTGAGTAAAGGCTCATGAGAATGTCAAGAAAAATTAAAGGGTGGGTGGGTAACATAAGGATGAAGATGAGGACCTGGTATGGAGACCCCAGCAGAGCAGGGATCCAACCTAACAAGGGGACTAGGACAGAGGAAGGTAAGTACCTAAGGCAGGACCCAGATAGGGCACATTTTGAGGGGGTGGGGGGCCCGGGTAGAGATTGGATAAAAGCTGTAGGAAAATTCACACATAAGAATAGAGTTCTCAGCTTACTAGGGACCACAAGCAGAAAGCTGGGCCAGAAACAGCCTTCAATATTCAGCAGGATGACTGGGATGGGAGGACATTGGCTTGGATGGGGTGCTGACCTACTCACCATGAGCTCCAGGGAGCCATCTCTCACACTGCTGCCCCCCTGGGAGCGGTCAGTCAGCACTGTCAGCTGCACTTGCCCATCCTGGGAGGTGAGGGGTGACAATGAGGGACAGAGATTCCAGCCCAGCCTCAGGTAGTTAGGAGATGATTTACATAAAGGGTGGCTCCAGGGCAGCACCTGTGGCTCAGTGAGTAGGGCGCCGGCCCCATATACCAAGAGTGACCGGTTCCAACCCAGCCCTGGCCAAACTGCAACAACAAAAAAAAAGGGTGGCTCCCACTCTGTAGAGGTGAGAAGAGGCAAGATAGGAGGAGAGGTACCGTGATATAAATCCGGCTGTTCACTGGGTAGTAATTTCCTGCCACCTTCTCCGTCTGGTTCAGGTTCCAGGTGGGTCGATAATTCCGCCTGGGGTTGGGTGATTTGGTCATGTTTGGGGTCTATTTTCCCTACTTCTCACTTTCCCTTCCCCCTCTCCCTCCCACACTCATGTGATCAGAATATTCTTCCACTGCCACTGGGCTCCAGCACACCACAAGCCACCCTTCTATTCCCTCAGTCAATCCTACTTCCTCTCCAGGATTTCCCGGCCATTGCTGTCTGTGTAGAAACGTTCATTTGTCTTTAGTGGTGTTTCAAAGCGGCTAATGACCTCCTTCCCCCAGGAATCGCTGTAACAGATGGGATGTCAAGGTTATCAGCTTCACCTAAAACCCACTCTGTCCTTGCTCCTACACCCCAGTCCCAGCCTGTACCACTCACATCACAGGTATTGGCCCTACTGTCCACTCCAACTCTAGATGCTGCTGTCCTGGGTACAGGCGAACCACCTGGGAACACCAGGCTGAGAAGTTCTGGTGCACCTCCTGCACCAAGTCTGTCTGTGGACACAGGGCATGAAGGGCAGGTGTCAGCTCACATCTGAGCAGAGGTGAGCCCCGCAAATGTCCCCTTAACCCTGGCTTTGAAACCCATAAGTGCCTTTTTCAGGGTCAACCCCACTAACAGCATGGAAACTTCACCCACCTTCTCGACCTGCCTAGGTGTGATGCACACATTTTCTATTTCAGTCACTACCACATAATTCTTGATTGTGGCATGCATGATTTCTGTCCACCATTCTACCATGTCCCCTCTTTAGAACAGGATTCCAGCTTGGCACACAGCTAATTGGAATAAAAACTATATTGTCCAGTCTTTTCTGAGGATATCAGTAGCTGTGTGACCATGCTTTGTTCCCCCATGAAGAGTAACCAAAGTGGTGTGAATACTATTCCTTGACCCTTTCCCTCTGCCCCTGGCTCAAATGCAGATGTTATAACTGGAGGTTTAGCAGCCATCTTGGACCATGAGGTAGAAGCTGAATGTTGAGGAAGGCAGAGCAATGGGAGAAAAAGGGCCTGGGTGGCTATGGAACCTCCCCACCTTCCCTGGATTGCCCAGCCAGACTTTCTTTTTTTTTTTTTGAGACAGAGCCTCAAGCTATCCCCCTGGGTAGAGTGCCGTGGCATCCAGCTCACAGCAACCTCTAACTCCTGGGTTCAAGTGAGTCTCCTGCCTCAGCCTCTCAAGTAGCTGGGACCACAGGCACCTGCCACAACACCTGGCTATTTTTTTGGTTGCAGCCGACATTGTTGTTTTGGCAGGCCCAGGCTGGATTTGAACCCTCCACCTTAGGTGTATGTGGCTGGTGCCTTAGCCACTTGAGCCACAGGCACCGAGCCCAGACTTTCTATTAAAAGGAAAGAATCTTCAGGCCAGGCACGGTGGCTCACCCCTGTAATCCTAGCACTCTGGGAGGCCAAGGCAGATGTATCTCTGTGCTCAGGAGTTCGAGATCAGCCTGAGCAAGAGCAAGACTGCATCTCTACTAAAATATAGAAAACCTAGCTGGGCTTAGTGACAGGTACCTGTAGTCCCAGGTACTTGGGAGGCCAAGGCAAAAGAATTGCTTGAGCCCAAGAGTTTGAGGTTACTATGAGCTATGATGACACAGCACTCTACCCCGGGTGACAGAGTAAGACTCTATCTCAAAAAAAAAAAAAAAAGAAAAGAAAAGAAAAAAGGGAAGAATCTTCTGTCTTGTTCTTGGCACAGTTAATTTGGGTAACTCTGTTAAAACAAGCAAAACTGCATCTTAATATGATGACCCAGGTATGCAGATGTTCACCTCAAACAGAAGCATATACAAAAGTGAAGGTCTTGAATTTGCACACGTGTCACTCTCACCATTATCTGCCCCATTCCCACCATAAGAGGAAACATCAGGGCGGTGCCTGTGGCTCAGTGAGTAGGGCGCTGGCCCCATATACCAAGGGTGATGGGTTCAAACCCAGCCCCAGCCTAACTGCAAAAACAACAACAAAAAAAATTCCGGATATTATAGCGGGCACCTGTAGTCCCAGCTACAAGAGAATTGCCTAAGCCTGAGTTGGAGGTTGCTGTGAGCTGTGACTTCACAGCACTCTACCGAGGGTTAATAAGTGAAACTGTCTCAAAAAAAAAAAAAAAAAAGAGAGGAAACATCAGTGTGAGGCCTTGAGGAAACCACTGTTTCCAGCCAGAGGCACTTTCAGAAATCTACCCTAAGTGAGACTCATCCATCTTTTTTCTTTTTTTGAGAAAGAGTCTCACTTTGTCACCCTTCGTAGAGTGCGGTGGCATCATAGCTCACAGCAACTTCAAACTCTTGGGCTCAAGTGATTCTCTTGCCTCAGCCTCCTGAGTAGCTAGGACTATAGGACCCATCATAACACCCAGCTATTTTTAGAGATGAGGTCTTGCTCTGGCTCAGGCTGGTCTCAAACCTGTGAGCTCAAGCAATCCACCTGCCTCAGTCTCCCAAGTGCTAAGATTATAGGCATGAGCCACAGTGCCCAGCTTTCAAGTGTGAACTCTTAAATATCCACCCCAGATATAAACTCTTCTTACTACAGCACTAAGTGAACTTTTTTCTTTTTAATGGAAACAGGGTCTCACTTTGTCACCCAGGCTAGAATGCAATGGCATTATCATAACTCACTACAACTTCAAACTCCTAGACTCAAGCAATCCTCCTACTTCAGCCTCCCAAGTAGCTGGGACTACAGGTGTGCACCACTATACCCATCTATGTTGTCCAGTTTGATCTCAAACTCCTGGCATTAATCCTCCCACCTTGGCCTCCCAAAGTGTTGGGATTATAGGCAGGAGCCACCGAACCTGACCCTTGGTGAACTTATGAAGCAGCTATAATTGGCTCTCCCCATTTACGATCTAAGTAGGAACATGCCATCCCCCGCCCCCAAATTTCCAGAGCTAGGTATAACCCTGACACCCACAGCAGATGTGAATGCCTTTGCATTTGTCTCCTCAGGAAAGACTCTTATACAGTCACCCATGAATATCAAGGCTTGGGAGAACCCTCGAATATTCCTAAGACTCAGGTCTTACTTAGCTACCTCATCTGAAAGAGATGTCAATCCTCCCATCTCCACTCTGCATTCAACCTACCAACCTCCACACTCTCCCACCTCCCTTCCCCTGCTCCACCAAATGCCCACTTGTCATTTCTGGTCACGGACCTTCACCACACGGATCTTAGCCCAGCGTCTCACAGGCAGTGGTTGTGACTGGTTGGGTCTGAAGATGTAAGCACCTGAAACCTGGTCACTCAGGCTGTCACCCTTACTAGCGAAGTACCTAAAGCAGGGCAGGTAAGAGTCTGGTAAGGGGTTCAGGCCCCACACACCACCTACCTTCCCAGGCCTGGTCCTAACTTACCAGAAGAAGGCCTGCTGAACAGGCAGTAGCAGTTTCTTGTCCAGGTTCTCAATCTCCATCAAGAGCCCCGTTTTAGGGTTGAACGTTGCCCGGATATGCTGGGGAGTAAAGGGTGAACAGTTGTTGATGACCATTGCCTTAGTCCTCCATCCATCCCAGGGCTCAGGACTAAAGCTTGGAGTCACCCTTACCTCCACCACTCTCAATCCTCACACTTGATCCTAGTTGCAAATCCCAAAAATTTTATGTTCAGCCTTATTCCCAATCTTCCCACTTTGTGGACTTCCAGGACTAGTGCAGACAATCCCTTCTAGTTTCCAAAATCTCCATGCAGGTCCCCCACAGTCTATTCCCCACATCAGCCAGAGCAAACTTGGGTATCTGATCCAGGAACCACAAAGTCATGAGACTTTTAGGATCCACAGGAATATTTTGACTTCTTTTAGAATCAGAAGAAAACATGAATATAATAATGAATATATTAGAATATATTCATGGGAGGCATCTGTGACTCAGTGAGTAGGGCACTGGTCCCATATACCCAGGGTGGCAGGTTCAAACCTGGACCCAGCCAAACTGCAACAACAACAAAAAAAATAGCTGGTCATTATGGTGGGCACCTATAGTCCCAGCTACCCAGGAGGCTAAGTCCAAGAGCTGGAGGTTGCTGTGAGCTGTGATGCCACAACACTCTACTGAGGGCAACAAAGTGAGACTCTGTCTCTAAAAAAAATAAAAAAATAAAATATATTCATGCCTATAATCCTACCACTTTGGGAGGCCAAGGTGGCTGGATCACTTGAGCTCAGGAGGTGGAGACTAGCCTGAGTAAAAACTGAGAACCCCATCTCTACTAAAAACAGAAAAACTAGATGGGCATTGTGGTGGGCACCTATAGCCCAGGTACTTAGGTGAGGCAAAGGGATTGCCTAAGCCCAAGAGTTTGGGGTTGCTGAGTTAGGATGCCACACTCCACTCAGGGCGACAAAGTGAAACTCTGTCTCCAAAACAAACAAACAAACAAACAAAAATCCAGGTAGGCCTCATTATAACAGTCTTTTTTTTTTGAGACAGAGTCTCACTTTGTCACACTTGGTAGAGTGCTGTGACATCATAGCTCACAGCAACCTGAAACTCTTGGGCTCAAGCAATTCTCTTGCCTCAGCCTCCCAAGGAGCTGGGTGGGACTACAGGCATCCTCCACAACACCTGGTTATTTTTAGAGATGGAGTTTTGCTCTTGCTCAGGCTAGCTGCAAACCAATGAACTAAGGCAATCAACTTGCCTCAGCCTGCCAGGGTATTAGGATTTCAGGCATGAGCCACCCTGTCCAGCCTTCTTCATCTCTTTTTTTTTTTTTTGAGATAGAGTCTCAAGCTGTCCCCCTGGGTAGAGTGCCGTGGTATCACAGCAACCTCAAACTCTTGGGCTTAAGTGATTCTCTTGCCTCAGCCTCCCAAGTAGCTGGGAGTACAGGCGACCGGCCACAATGCCCAGTTATTTTCTTTGTTGCAGTTGTCATTGTTTTAGCTGGTCCGAGCAGGGTTCAAACCAGCCGGCCTCGGTGTACGTGGCTGGTGCCCTACCCACTGAGCTATGGGCGATGCCTCTTTTTTTTTTAGGACAATGTCTCTCTCTGCCATGGCATCCGAGCTCTTAACAACCTCAAACTCTTGGGCTCAGGTGATTCCCTTGAGTCAGCCTCCCAAGTACCATGTTTCCCTGAAAATAAGACCTAAAAATAAGCCCTAACAGGATTTCTATGCATTTGTTAAACATAAACCCTACCCCAATAATAAGACCTAGTGATGGGCATGGCTATGCAGCATATCTGCATAGCCATGCCATGCATTTCGGAGCCGAGCAGTAAGGAAGACTGGAATACCTTTTATCTGCCACAGCTCCTTTCTCTGAGCCATTCGCACTTGCACAGGGGCGCATGTGGTAACCAGGGTTGCAGGCATCCTATTGCGCATGTGAGAACGGCTAGGGGAAAGGAGTTCACACATCACTAGCGCCAGCCCCACCAACAAGGTCAGGCCGGCTCCCCCTGTCAGGTTCCAGAAGAAGATAACTGTATTTGAATAAATGTAGATTGTTGTATTATCCTTAATAAAAAACAAGACATCCCCTGAAAATAAGCCCTAGTGTGTCTTCTTGAGAAAAAATAAATATAAGACAGTGTCTTATTTTCAGGGAAACACAGTAGCTGGGACTTCAGGAGCCCATCAAAACACCTGGCTAGGATCAGTGCCTGTAGCGCCGGCCACATGAACTAAGGGTGGCGGATTCAAACTGGGCCAGGCCAGCTAAACAACAATAACAGCAACAAAAAAATAGCCAGGTGTTATGGCAGGTGACTGTAGCCCCAGGTACTTGGGAGGCTAAGGCAAGAGAATTGCTTATGCCCAAAGGTTTGAGGTTGCTGTGAGCTGGGACGCCATGGCACTCTACACAGGGCAACAACTTGAGACTGTCTCAAAAAAAAAAAAACAAAAACAAAACACCTGGCTAGGCTCGGGACCTGTGGCTCAATCGGCTAAGGCACCAGCCATGTACACCTAAGGTGGAGGGTTCGAATCCCCAGCCTGGGCCCGCCAAACAACAATGATGGCTGCAACCAAAAAATGGCCGGGCGTTGTGGCGGGCACCTGTGGTCCCAGCGACTTGGGAGACAGAGGCAGGAGACTCACTTGAGCCCAGGAGTTGGAGATTGCTATGAGCTGTGATGCCATGCACTCTACCCAGGGGGATAGCTTGAGGCTCCGTCTCAAAAAAAACAAAAACAAAAAAACACCTGGCTAGTTTTTTCTAGTTTTAGTAAATCCTGGGTCTCACTCTTTCTCAGGCTGGTCTTAAACTCTTGACATCAGGTAATCCACCACCCTACTCTACCCCTGGCCTCTTAGAGTGCTAGGATTATAGGTGTGAGCCACCACACTCTGACTTGCCTGTTTTCACTGTTATAACAACACCATCATAAAATATAACTTTTAACTTTTCTTAGATATATTGTTTTGTTTTGGTTTTTTTTTTTTTTTTTTTTGAGATGGATCCTCAAGCTATCCCCCTGGGCAGAGTGCCATGGCATCACAGCTCACAGCAACCTCCAACTCCTGGGCTCAAGCGAGTCTCCTGCCTCAGCCTCCCAAGTAGCTGGGACCACA
>CAUYQV010039422.1:0-11493 GCA_963574575.1 Galagoides demidoff | reverse complement strand
GGTCCCAGCTACTTGGGAGGCGGAGGCAGGAGACTCGCTTGAGCCCAGGAGTTGGAGGTTGCTATGAGCTGTGATGCCATGGCACTCTACCCAGGGGGATAGCTTGAGGCTCCGTCTCAAAAAAAAAAAAAAAAGATAAGTAGCCTTACAGGATCAGTAAAGGTTTATTTCTCTGTGAATTTAGCTGGCGGTATAAATTACAACCCTGAGGGTACACAGCTTGTGTACACACAAGCCACCTTTGGGCAGCCCTGGGTTGCTCCTAAAAGCATCCTCCATCTCCGCACTCTAGTTGGGCCCTTGCTGAGTAAATGGATCATATGGACAACCCCACTGGGAAGAGTGTTTGGGTCACCCTGGAGTGACTGCTTGAACATAAATCAAGTCCTGCCATTCTTCTATATCTGCTCTTTTTTTTTTGAGGCAGAGTCTCACTATGTTGCCCTTGGTAGAGGGCCATGGTGTCGCAGCTCACAGAAACCTCAAACTCCTAGGCCCAAGTGATTCTCCTGCCTCAGCCTCCCAAGTAGCTGGGACTACAGGCACCTGCCACAACTCCCAGTCATTTTTTGGTTGTAGCTGCCATTGTCATTTGGCAGGCCCGGGCTGGGTTCGAACCCGCCAGCTCCAGTGTATGTGGCTGACACCCTAGCTGCTGAGCTATAAGTGCTGAGCCTCTATATTTGCTCTTTATGAAAAACTTCATAGCCAGGCACAGTGGTGGGCACCTGTAGTCCCAGCTACTCAGGAGGTTGAGACAAGAGGATCAATTGAGTCCAAGAGTTTGATGTTGCTGTGAGTTGTGATGCCATAGCACTCTACTGAGGGTCACAGAATGAGACTATCTCAAAAAAGAAAAACAAACAAACAAACAAACAAAAAAAACTTTAAGCAAGAGAAAATAAATAAACAACACTAAATTCTGCAGACATATTTCCTCATTCTGGTGTTCATAGCTGTCCAGAGGCCTCCCCTACCTGTGTGACACCACTTCCTCAGGGACGTAGTCGTGTACCCCCCATATCCTGCGGCCATGCCTCTAGACTTTGCTCCCTACCTGCATGCCCATGCTCTAACTCTGCCTCTCTGCGTCCTATGTACTATTCCTCAGAACCACTCCCTCTCAGCTCTTGCACAGCCTTTTCTCCCTACTCCAGTTCACACGGCCATCCCCTCCATCCTCTCGGATCTCACACGCACATCTGCTGGAGTACGCACCACACTGCTGTCTACTTGAGCTTTCCATCTCTGAGCCATGACCTGCTACAGAGAGGGGATCACCTTCCTCATCTGTGAGCTGCCCGGCATGCAGCAGGTCCCCTCAGTGGATATGGGCAAACCAGCTGACCGTGCCATGGGAAGGCAGCTGACAAGATGGAAGAATGAGGGAGTCTCCCGGGTGCTGAAGACACCTTATACATCTTCACCAGAATAATAGTGGTGTGTGTGTTTGCACAGCAGAAATTTCTTGAGCTGTTTAAAAAAATGTGGAAGAAATGAGTGCAGCAAAATGTATCCAAAGGAACAGCAGAATGCCTTCCTGGGACAGGACGGCCACCAGGCTGTCTGTGGTTTCACTGTGGTCTGTGTCCACTTCACTGCTTAGTAAGAATGACACGTTCAGTTGACAATGACAATATGGACACAGCACACGCACAGTCATCATTCACACCACACCCCACACACCCCACACCACGCACACAGTCATCACTCACACCACACCACACACACCCCACACACCCCACAGCACACGCACGGTCATCACTCACACCATACTACACACACCCCACAGCACACGCACGGTCATCACTCACACCACACCACACACACACTACACACCCCACAACACACACACAGTCATCACTCACACCACACCACATACACCACACACCCCACAGCACACGCACAGTCATCACTCACACCACACCACACACACCCACACACCCTACAGCACACGCACAGTCATCACTCACACCACACCACACACACCATGCCACGGACTGCACACCACATGCACCACAGCACACACATCCCACAAACATATACGAGTGCCTGTGGTCCCAGCTAATGCCACATATACATAAACACACCACACACACACACCCCAACCACAGGATGTCTTTACCAGGGACTCTTCACCCCCATGGTGCTTTCTCTACCCCTACCCCCAGCTCGACCTTCCCGGAAGGCTCCATCCCGACCTTGTCAGACTGTAACAAGCCACTGCACTGTCAGGATGCCAAACCTTTGGAGATCTTTCTGCCACTGTTGTGAGAATCCCAGCTGGAAGAACTAAAGTCCCCACTTTTCTGCAATCCCTGAAATTACGTACACAAACTTTTTCATCAGTCCCTTCTCCTTTGGCAGCTGGTTCAGTCCCCTCAGCAGACACTTACTGAGCCTGCCTCACATAAAATGAGGAACAAGGCACGCCCCAGGAGGTTGTGTGTGTGGCAAAATATAAATAATGTAAAATCTAGCATTTTGACCACTTTTAAGCATGCAATTCAGAGCCTGTGCAACCATCACCACCATCTGTTTCCAGAATTTTCATCTTCCTAAACAGAAACTCTGCCCATTAAACAAGAACCTTCCACCGCTCTCCCCTTAGTGCTTGGTGCTCACTTCACTCTGTGTCTACTGATGTTCCTGCTCCAGGGACCCCGTGTCGGTGGAACCGTATGGTATTGGGCCTTTAGTGTCTCCCTTATTTCATGTAATGTTTTCAAGGTACATCCATGTCAAGCACGTGCCAGAATTTCCTTTCTTTTTAAAGCTGGGAAAAATTTCTTTGTATATATTTATGACACTTTCTTTCTCCACTCAATGTCTTCTGTTTTGTGGGAGTTTTTGTCTAGCAGGGAAAGTGTACCAGGCCTTGACCACTTGTTTGTGGATCTCTGTTCAACACCTGTCCTCTCAACCTAGAACCTTCCATCCTGAGGCACTGTAAGTTCAGTTTTCACAGGAACACGTGACTCCCTTCCGCCTCTTTCTCCCATGTCTGTCATCATGGTGCTGGCACATAATAAGCACCCCATTGACAGTTGTGTGTCAATGCACAAGAGACTGTCTCTGGGGTCTTCTGAGGAGACTGTTCCTGGAGCTTTTTACCAGAGTTGTGGTTGCTGCCTTTGCTCCCCTCTCACTCTCCCTGCCGGGGAATGGTGGCCCTAGGCCCCCACAGTACAACGTTTACCCAACTCCTGTGTGAATGGTGCTGTATCGGTGGTCAGGAGATACAAATTTTAGTCAAATTGCAAGCTCCTCAGGTCTTGGAAATCTATGGTTATAGCCTAAAAATAAAGGCGTTAAATAGGGTGCAACCAGCTCTAAAACTGTATCATGCCAATTAACACAGAAAAACAAATAATTTAATGAAGTGCCCCAGATACATCTGAATAAGGTCAAGAAAAGTTTCTGAAGAATGTTTGTGATCTACCAAAACAGTTTATTTACAGTTTCTTTGGCAATTCTACTGTGTTATTTCTCTTATATTTCAAGCACTTGGAAAACTATTTTAAACTATTATTTCAAGAGGCAAGGAGATATCATTTCCAGCTGGAACTGGACTACTTAGCTACCATCGCTGGACAGCAGCAGAAAATAAGGCCTAAAAACTTGAAGAGCATGACTTAGACACCACCAAAAGAGAGACCAAAACTGTAACCAAGTAAATTGCTTCCATTCTTTCCTTGAGGAAGAATTTATTTCACAGTCAGCTTTGGCTTGTCCATTTTGCCACTATATGATTTTTTGCAGTTCTGGAAACTTCTCTGAATGCAGAACAGGGAATTACCTCATTAGACATCTTTCTACCTCTTCATATCTAACTTTGGCTATTGGCAGGTGACAGAAACTAGCTGGTAAGATCTGAAAGAAGGAATCAAAAGGCAGAGAGCTAACCAGGAGGTGGCCTCCTAACGATGCGGAACTACAGCCTCCCCCACCACGCCCTCCCTTAAGAATCCGAAGAACGGCTGGGCTCCCAGCACTCCGAGAGGCCGAGGCAGGTGGATTGCTGGCGCTCAGGAGTTTGAGCAGCCTGAGCAAGAGTGAGAACCTGTCTCTACTAAAAATAGAAAAACTAGCTAGATGTTGTGGCAGGCACCTGTAGTCCCAGCTACTTGGGAGGCTGAGGCAGGAGGATCACTTGAACCCAAGGGTTTGAGGTTGCTGTGAGCTAAGACCCCACAGCACTCTACCCAAGGCACAGAGTGAGACTCCGTCTCAAAAACAACAACAACAACAAAAAGAACCCAAGAAGAGCCCTTGATTTCCTCACTGGGTGATGATGAGGGATTATCACTGCCAACAAATACAGTACAGCTAAAATGAACAGAAGCCCTCTTACACTATGTTCAATGGGATTTTTTTCCATATAAAATAAAAAACTATCTTAATAATAATGCATATGGAAGACGGAAAAAAAATCTTCAAGAATCCAGTAAAAGGAATGAGACAAAAATGAAACTATCAACAGGAAAAGTCCTAAGGAACGACTTGAATGACAAAAATTGTTACAATACAGAAAGCTTCACAAACTATTTCGTTGCTAATTTTCATTATTCATGTAATTAACCATACAAAAGATTACCCCAAAAAACCCACAGATAGACAAATTAGCACACAACTTAATTTTCAAACCAAGATTACTAAAAATGAATAAAAAGCAATCAAGAGTAAATGGCCAAAAGTCTCACAGAATGAGCACAGAGCGAGAGGACCCTGCTTGGCACCGGCCCCTCACCTGTCGCTCTCCGTCTTCCTCACCACTTCCTTCCAGCTATACCATAGTCCATCCATTCCTAAAATGCACCACTCACACCCTCTCACCCTGCCCACCACGCAGACCAGGGGTCCTCAAACTTTTTAAGCAGGGGGCCAGTTCACTGCCCCTCAGACCGTTGGAGGGCTGGACTGCAGGTCCCAGGACAAGTTGGCTACTAAGCAGGACAGGCAGCAGCAGCAAAAACACCCAGCAGGCCGGATAAATGTCCTTGGCAGGCTGCATGTGGCCCACAGGCCATAGTTTGAGGACACCTGACGCAGACTCTAGAGAAGCAGCTCTGAAGCTGTGTGATCATAGACAAGTATGAGCCCACTTAGCTCTTATGTCATGGACAAGTTACTAACTTAGCTTAGTTCCATCGCCTTGACAATGGTAATAATAATAGTATAGTCCTCCTTCCCAGTGCAGGGGGATTGATTCCAGGGTCCCCACAGAGGTCATAATCCCCAGAGGCACAAGTCGCTTCAATTAAATGGTGTTGTTATTTAGTCGCTTACATAAAATGGTGTTGATAATCTATGTGTATCCTCTCCTATAGTTGGACTTACTTATAATACCTTATACAATGTAAATGCTATGAAATTAGTTGTTATACTGTATTTTTATTAGGTTGGTGCAAGAATATTTATGGGTTTTGCACTGTTGAAATTTGCTGTTTGATACTAGAATGCATTCTTAAATAAATGTGGTTTGATGCCCATTCCTTGATGATTTTATTTTTTGCTAAGGACTTATTACTTGCTTTTTATTTTATATTTATTTTGGACTTTGGAAATGATGTCAGAGAAACATCAAACTCAAGCAATTTTCTTATTCGAGGTCAAAATGGATCATAAAGCACCAGAGACAACCCACAATATCAACAATGCATTTGGCCCAGGAACTGCCAACGAATGTACAGTGCAGTGGGTGGATCATGCAATTTTGCAAAGTGGACAGAGCCTTAAAGATGAGAAGTGGCTATCAGAAGTTGGCAACGACCAGTTGAGAGCAGTCACCTGGAAGCTGATCCTCTGACAGCCACACGAGAAGTTGCTAAGAACTCAGCATTGACCATTCCACAGTTGCTGGGCATTTAAAGCAAATTGGAAAGGTGAAAAAGTTCGGTAAGTGGGTGCTCATGAGTTAACAGAAGATCAGAACAGTCGCTGCTTTCAGCTGTCTTATTCTGCATAACAACAATGAACCATTTCTTGATTGGATTGTGACATATGACAAAAAAGTGGATTTCATATTACAACTGACAATGACCAGCTCAGAGGTTGAACCAAGAAGAACTTTCAAAGTATTAACTTGCCCCTAAAAAAGACCACGGTCACCTTTAGTGGTCTGCTGCCGGTCTGATCCAGCTTTCTGAATGCTGGCAAAATGATTACATTTGAGAAGTCTGCTCAGCAAATTGATGAGATGCACCAAAACTTACAACCCCTGCAGCCCACACTAGTCAACAAAAAGGGCCCGATTCTTCCCCATGACAACACCCCACCACATGTTGCACAAGCACCATTTCAATCAAATATATTGGGCTGCAAAGTTTTGCCTCATCTTCCATATTCACCTGCCCTCTCATCAAGCATCTCGACAACTTTTTGTAGGGAAAAAGCAAGATGCAGAAAATGCATTCCAAGAGTTCCAGGAATCCTGAGGCACAGATTTTTAGGAACAGGAAGAAACAAACTTATTTCTTATTGGCAACAAGTGTTGATTATAATGGTTCTTATTTTGATTAATAAAAATGTGTTTGAGTCTAGTTACAATGATTTAAAATTCGTGATCCAAAGTTGCAATTAATTTTACACCAACCTAAGTAAAATTTGTATTTTTTATTGTTGTATTGTTATTTGTTATTAAGTCCCCCCCTACCCAATACTTTCCATCCCAAGTGAGTTCAATCCACAGATATGGAACTCACAAATATGTAGGGTCGACTGTAACTAATTTGTAAAATAACATAATAATAACATAATATATTGTAAAATGATTACAGACCACTGATAGCCTGTAGGAAGTCCTCAATAAATGTTAGCTATTAGACTGTGAAATCTCATGAAGAGATTACAGATAAAATTGAGGCCAGGTGACCCAGCTGGCAGTACATAGCTAACTGACCCCAGGGACCAACTTTTAAGCTAGACCAGTGTTTTTTAAACTGTGGCCAATGGTCTCACCAGCATTAGAAATCACTTGTGTTCTTTAATAAAAATGTAGGTTCCTAGGTCAATCCCTAGTGACTGGAACCCAATTAGTCTTAGACATAGCAATATACATTTTAAAATAAATACCTGAGCATATCCTGATACACATTTTAATTTGAAAACCAGTCATCCAATAGTTCTCAAGTTTAGGTATAAGCATCATGTGAGAACTTGTCAGAAATGCAAATTTTGGGATCCATAGAATCTGGTGAATCAGAAACTCTGGGATAAGCCAGCTCTCTGGGGTTTAATTCTGACAGACACTGAAATGTGAGAACCACCACAGTCATCTGTACCTTCTCATCCTGATCCAGCCAGACAGCAACCCCAGACCAGGAATCTGGGGTGGCCCTTGACTCCAGGCCACTCTTTCCCTCGCCTGTGACCTCCAGTCACCCATGTGCTGCCTATTTCATTTTGTCCTCTTTCCATTTCCACCTCTATCTCTCTGTTCTGAGCTACTGCCTGCCTACTTTTTGACTTCCACAAAGGTTCCCTACCAAACGGTCTGGCTTCCACTCTCGACAAACCCAGTGCTACACCTAGATGGCAAATCTGAGTGTCACTCCCTGATGAGCACTCTGCAGTGGCTTCCCATCGCTCTCAAGACAAAAGACCCTTAGCATGGCTTGTAAGCCCTTTCATGCTCTGCCTCCGCCTGCCGTTCTGGTTTCTCTAATAACAACCCCCGCATCCAATTTTCTGCCCTAACAGCACGAAGTCACTTAGAAGTTTCCTCCATGAATCCTGCTATTTCCCAACTCTACACTGTACCCACTGCGGTTCTCTCTTCTCCATGTTCCATTCTCTCCACTCTCACTTTAATTTTTTTGGTTTCTGGGAAAAAAGTCCCAAGCCCTTTTTATTCTTCTCCCAAGGTAAGTCACATTTGATCCTATGACTTATGACCCATTGCCCCTATTTTTGGTTTTCATGTCTGTTTCACCCACTCATTGCTCCATCTTTGTATCCCTAGCATGGTGCTCCCGCACAGAAAGAAATCAAAATAAATTTGCTCAACTATTTAATACACCAACAGCAAGCATTTACTATGCTATTGGCTGAGAGTGGGATTATGGTTTGTGTAGAGTCTTGCAGAGGCTTCTGCGCAGAAGAATTGCTCTTCAATTAATTCCCACTACTCTCAAATTAACACTACATTCTGAACATTCTGCAAAACAGTGAGATGCTGTAGCAAACCTGACTCGTACCAGCCACTGAGAAACGAGGCTACTGTGCTGGCGGCTGCTAACCCTGAAACAGGGGCATGGACAGAAAGGTCCGGCTGACCTTAAAATCATAAATTTCCGACATGTCAAAGAACATACTTAAGGTTTCCAAGTTCTTTTTAAAAATATTTAGCCTTTTTTGTGTTTTCTAGCATCATTAGAAATGAAGTGTCACTCTAATACAAATTACTTACTTAAATATCAGAATCAACAAGTGGATCTGAAATGCCCACAGTGGGGAATACCATGTAATGCTATAGTTTAGATGCAAACTTAAGCTGTTCTCTTTTAGGAATACAAGGGAATTGCATATACTGACCCTCACCCCACCCACTGAAAAATCGACACAAGATAAAGGTCATAAAGTTCAGTGGGGCCCCATCGCTCTACCTCAAAGATAAAACACTCACTAAGGAAGACAGGAAGGGCCAGGAGATGTTCACAAAGTATTATTAATATAAAAGACAGCTACCAAAAGAGTATACGCAACCAAACTAAATAAAACAGAATGTTGTGAAAACATTACCTAGGAAATTATCTCTTTCAGAAGATTTAATAACAGACTAAGTATTGGAAATTCAAAGCTGGCACTGTCATTGCCTCCCTGGTGACAAACCCATGGGGAAATTGAGGAATCAGAGATCATATTCCCTAATATTTGGAATTATTCTGGCAAGGTGAGGGGAAAATATCTGAAAACCAACAGATTCTACAAGTAGTAACAGAATCTCAAATTAAAGGACCAATGTAATGTTTGTGAAATAGTGTAAAAAAAGACTAGTGAAAAAAAAAAGAAAGACTAGTGGCCTTTTCTGTTGTATTCCCACTGTCTGGATAACAACATAGCTCCAGATAATCACAACTGAGGTAAATCTGGGACAGGGCCTATCTTATGATAACTCCTAGTTACTGAAGAGGTCTTTTTTTCTTGTTATTTCTTGGTTAGAAAAGTTGAAATAACTAACTTCAGAAGAAAGTTTATGTTAAAAATTATAATATGGAATTACTCATAAATCTATAGGTGTGTGTTAAAGGAGAAAAGAGACAGAAAAAAATTATCAAAATTCTCCTTCCCTAATAACAAGCCTCAAAATTTAAAAAAGAAAAGCAATGAAACAAAAAAACGGTGCTTATCCATAGAAATGGCAGATTAAGAGGTAGGCAGAGAAGGGACAAAGTGCGACTCAGAGCATCTCATTATTCGCAACATCACAAAGTGCTTAAAAACGAGCTGGAGATGTAGTAGCCAGTCTGAAAGCATCAAAAGCACAAGTCATATAGGTAAATAATGATAAGCTAGACTTACTCAACATCAAAACATCTGTTCTTTGAAAGAAATTGTTCAGAAGAAAATGAAAAAATAGGCTCAGTGCCCATAGCACAGTGGTTACGGCACCAGACACACACACCAAGGCTGGCAGGTTTGAACCTGGCCAGGGCCTGCTAAACAACAATAACAACTGCAACAAAAAAATAGCCAGGTGTTGTGGCGGGGGCCTGTAGGCTCAGCTACCTGGGAGGCTAAGGCAAGACAATCACGTGAGCTCAAGAGTTTGAGGATGCTGTGAGCTGTGATGCCATAGCACTCTACCGAGGGCAACGTAGTAAGACTCTGTCTCAAAAAAAAAAAAAAAGAAAGAAAATGATAAAATAAGTTTCTGAGGAGCTTATTTGCAAAAAAATCCCAAAACTTAATCTTATTAAGACAATTTTATTACAAAATGAAAAAAATTAATTTTGAAAATATCCTTTATTAAAAATGATACATAGGTGTTAAATAAGCATATGAAACAATGATTATTGTTATAAAGAAAATGCAAGTTAAAATTACATATATGTATGGTCAGTTGACTTTCAATTAAAATGAAAAGGCAGTTACATGGACAAAGAATAGTCTTTCCAACAAATGATGCTGGAACAATTGCATGTCCATATGCAAAATAATAATAATGATAGTAACCTTGACTCCTCCAGATACAAAAATTAGACCAAAGTGTAAAATGTAAAACAATTCAACTCTATAAGAGAACATGAAAGAATTTTTTGGGATCTTAAGTTAGGCAATGATTTCTCAGATACAAGACAAAAACCACAATAAGATGCCACTATACACACATCACAATAGCTAAAATTAAAGAGACAGACCACACAAAATGTTCCCAAGGATGCAGAGCAACAGAAATCCTCAGACACTATTGGCAGGGAAGAAACTGTACATAACTTTGGAAAACAGTTTGACCTATAAAGTTCAGCACCCATAAACCAGACAACCCAACAGTCTCAGGGATAGTCATCTGCCCAAGAGAAATAAAATTGATGTTCGCACAAAACTTTTAGGTAAATATTTATAATATTTTTATTCATAATCACTAAAAATCGAAAGAAAACAAAACAAATATCCTTCAATTACAATATATGATACCAAAATGTGACGCATTCACACAGTGGTAGACTACATAGCAATAAAAGGAGATAAAGTATGTTATATACAACCACATGGACAAAACTCAAATTCATTTTGCCAAGTGAAAGCAGCCAGACTCACAAGGCTACATTAGATACAGAAAATAGATTAGTGGTTCTTAGATCTGAGAGGATGGGGGGGAAATGAGATTGCCTTTTCTTCCCTAATTGCAATGGCTAAAAAGGTAATTTTTCTGATGAGAGATAAATATAAATATCTTTACTGATAGATTTTTAAATGTCAGGTTCATTAATGTATTATTTACTCGCAATAAAATTTATCCTGCTAGGTTAATAATTCTATGAGTTTTGAATTGCATATAATTATGTAACTCTTACCATAGTCAAGAGATAACATGGACTCAAAACCCCAGAAGGTTCCCTCAGGCTCTTTGTTGGCAATCCCTCACCTACCTTGATAAACAGTGATCTGTTTTCTGCATCCATAGTTTTGCTTTTTCCAGATAACAATAAATGGAATCAAACAATACATAACTATTTAATTAAAAAACTAGTTTTATTGAGCTAAAATTGGCATACTATACAATTTCTTCTTTCAAAGTGTACGATTCGATGGCTTTTGGTATAGTTATAAAATTGTGCAATCATTATTATAATTTTAGAATGTTATCATCACTTCAAAAAGAAACTTAACACCCATTTGTTGATATGGTAATTCATAACTCATAGAATTATTAACCTAGCAGGATAAATTTTATTGCGAGTAAATAATACATTAATGAACCTGACATTTAAAAATCTATCAGTAAAGATATTTATATTTATCTCTCATCAGAAAAATTACCTTTTTAGC
>CAUYQV010039420.1:0-14813 GCA_963574575.1 Galagoides demidoff | reverse complement strand
TCATTAAGAAAAGACACCGCCAAACAACAATGATGGCTGCAACCAAAAAATGGCCAGGCGTGTGGTGGGCGCTTGTGGTCCCAGCTACTTGGGAGGCGGAGGCAGGAGACTCGCTTGAGCCCAGGAGTTGGAGGTTGCTATGAGCTGTGATGCCATGGCACTCTACCCAGGGGGATAGCTTGAGGCTCTATCTCAAAAAAAAAAAGAAAAGAAAAGAAAAGACACCCTGGGGTTGCAAAGCTCGCCAGGCGCTTTAAAAACTTTACATATGAAATGGATAAAGAAAGAATTTACAAACACCTGTTTCGAATGCAGATGTCCTAAGGAAAGGGAGGTCAGAAGCTTGGTGTCTGGTAGGAGCCCATGGGATGTTTAGTCAAGCTGGAAGGGAATGCTAAGGTCATGTTGGTTACTGATTAAAAAAAAGAAGGAATTTACTAGGGTGGTTTTGGTAACTCTCCCAGCTGCTAATAGTAGGCTGGGCTTAAATAGCACCCATTAATTTTGCAGGTAATATTAATCTGCCTCTCCCTTTTATCATGTACTCTTTCTTCTGAGAAGAGAGAAAAGGCGGGAAAAAGGTGTCACTAAAATTACATTTGACTGACTTCCAGTTTCCTCCACAACACGTGGAGAACTTGTCAGTCATCCCTTTCATCCTCACATCAGGCAACAAGCTGAGCGACTGAAAATCAACACTATTTCTTGGATCAGTCAGAGAATTGAGGTCAAAGCATGAGCTTCCACCCAGCAAACTGGGGAGAAAGGAAAATAAAGAGCCCACAAAAGCAGGTTACTTGAAGCAGAAGCTGCTGGAGCCAGTAGACATAGAATCCTTTAAAAAGTACCTTCGAAAAACTGCTGGAAGCTGAATGTGGACTAGCCTGAGACTGAAAACTTCCTCAGGGGATCCAGGCTAAGGTCCCCACCCCCAGACCTCCATCCACTTTGTGGATTCTATTTCCAGTTGCCCCTGTGGGTTCTCGCGGTAAATATCAGAGAAGATCCCTGTGTATTGGGTGTGCGGTGAGGCATGGGAGTGTCCTGCGTGGGGGTCTCAGCCCGTGTGCGGGGGATGCGTGGGAGTGACCTGCGTGGGGGTCTCAGCCCGTGTGTGGGGAGGCCTGTATAATGGCTATATGGATACTGAAATGTCTGAAATGACAATTAAAGTTTTGTACATTTAAGTTTGACAACTTGTAAGTAATAGCTTATATACATATATATTTTTTACTTAAGGTGGCTTGTGTTTGCCGACATTGCACACAGGTAACTTCTGTGCAATATGTGTGTCATTCAGACCAAAATCTGAATCTATTTGCATGAAATGACAAGTGCAGACCTCTCGGAATTTAACGCAATATGCTGAAGTTATTCCAGAGATAGCCCACTTAGAAATAAACAACTATAGGCATTTTATTTCCTATTCAAGTTACCTAGAACATTTTTTTTTCCACGTGCTAGCATCAAGAGTCACACGTGCTGGAGTGTAACCAGTGAGTGCCAGGTGGGGAAGCAGCTCTTAGGATGCTGTTCAATCACTCAGATCTTCAGAATCATCTTTTTCCCAAAAGGATTTAATTTTTTTTCTATTCTCATCTGTCACTTACATATTTTTCTTATTTCAGGCCCTGCTGTAAGAAACCAGGTAAGAAATGAAACTGCAGGGTTTAGGATTAAAAAAAAATAAGAATAAGAATTACAATTGTGTTTATTCAGAGTAAAACCTCCTAAAATATTTTCAGGTTCTGCAATTAGGAGACATCTGGCTTATGAACTAGCAAATATGCCAATTAGCAGATAACATTTTCATAAAAGAAAGATTGTAGTAAATCTTATATTCCCTATGAGGATTTGCTATACTTATCTCTACGATAGTGAAAAACACTTTTTTCTTTAATTCAATCTTAAGCAGATATTTTTAGGATAAAAGAAAGCTCTTTTCCCTGATTAAGCTTGAAGTATTCTGCCTACATGTACACAACTAATATAATAATAATCACATAGGTAATAATGATTACATACGGGTGTATCTATGTGTATACATATTTTTACATATGAGGGGATTTTTAAAAGTTCATGAAAATGGAATTGAAAATAAAAATAAAAAATATAAATTTTATTTTTCAATATGCACCCATCAAGTTCCAGCCATTTAGTTCATTCACTCCTAAAGAACTGAGGGTCATGGGGATTTAACCATATCAACGCTTTTTTGTTTTTTTCTTTTGCAGTTTTTGGCCAGGGCTGGGTTTGAACCGGCCACCTCCAGCATATGGGGCTGGTGCCCTACTCCTTTGAGCCACAGACGCCACCCCACTTTTTTTTCATTAATTGAAGAAAAATAGATGGCCTTTAAATTGTTTTTTAAGATTAGAAAACAAAAGGGAATCAGAGGAGGGAGATTGGGACTGCAAGGTGGAGGCCTAATGGAAAATCACTGTATTCCATAGAAACTCTTGCAAAATTGCCCTGTTTGATGAGAAGAATGAGCAGGATTATTATTGTGATCGAGAAAGACTCTGTGGCAAAGCTATCCTGGCGCTGCTCTGCTACAGTTTTGGCTAAATTTCACAAAACATTTGCACAGTAAACAGATGGTGCTGTATTTTGACCCTCTGTGAAGTCAAGAGGCAAAGTGCCTTCAGTATCCCCAGAGTGGTTGCCATGAGCTTGCCCTTGGCCAGTCCTCCCTTGCTTTCCCTGGACCACTGCCCCTCTTGGTAGCCACTGCTGTAGCTGTGGTTTATTGTCAGGACCATACCAATAAGGCCACCTTTCATCTTGTGCCATAATTCTTCAAAGACATCATTCAGGATCTCAATTCCACTTATTTGACATTTGCATTGAATGCTCTGCTCTTGTCTATAGCTGGTTTGGGGCACAACAGCTTTGGTACCCACTGAATGGAAAGCTTGCTCGGCTTGTATTTTTCACTCAGAATTGTTTAAGCCAAGCCAGGTGAAATGTGTATGGTATTGGCTTCAATTAGAGCATGAACAAAATGAATGTATTCCTTTCCAGTTGGTGTGGATTCCCTTCCTCAGTGGCCTTTTAGCTTCAACATATTTTTCTTCCTTCTTGAGGGAAGTTATGTATTTGTAAACTGCTAATTTATTGGGGGTATTGTCCCTATAAACAAATGATTTCACCACTGTTCTGTTAACTGAAAAAAAAAAATACAGTTTATAAATTTAAAAGGAGAGTTTAATTTATCAAGGATTACAACCTACAAGATGGTCATTCAGACAGATGACCAGATGAAGCATATCCTCTGGCAAAGACCGGGGGCAGGCACTGCAAGAGAGGGAGAGGAGGCGGAGACGGGAATGATGCTGAAGGAGATGGCCAAGCATACGTGCTCAGCAGGTTACAGGAGGAAGCTACGGACGGACGTGGCCCTGACACATGCATATTGAATAACACACATGTTACATACAACCTATGTTCCATTTCTGGAGCAGACTTGACATATGAATGTACAACAATTAGGTCTTACATGTCAGAAGATCTCTTCAGAATACAGCTGTATCTATATGTATAGCCTCCATAAACTGGGCCGAACTAGTCCCTGGACGGTGGTATCTCATCAAGAGAAAGTTACTGAATTCAATCTCCTGTCCAGTAAAAACTGTTGTTATGGCTTATGGAACAGGTAGTGCCTCATGGGGGACGAGCTGACAATGATTTTAGCATTGCATGTCTTGAGGCTGATGCTTGTTTAGTTGCTAAAGAGAAAGAAACACTCCTGGTAAGTAGAACACCATTTTTTTAAGTGTGGAGTGTGTGACTCACCCCTCAGCGGGCGTGGCCTCAAGTCTCACTTCTTATCTGGTATCTTCCTGCCACAAACGAGCCCTCCCCTCAGTCTCATCATCTCCATTTTAACATAAATTTTGGTGAGCTGTTATGTATAAGCCCCCAAAGTGGTGGTGTATAATAAGCTCACTCCTGTCTTAGCTGGGAACTTGTCTTTTTGAGGTCTCTCTGGGGTCCCTTGACTGAGAGGTGGCCTGTTCCCTGGGTGGTGGTACTAGTAGTTTACACATGCAACCTTCTCTCCAGCTTTGGTCTTTGTTCTTGCTTTGAGGGTAGCAGAATTCAAGGGCTCTTTTCAAATTTGTATCATCTTAGTGTTTCAAACTAGATCATGTTCAGAAGCAGTATAACAAGTAAATATGAGTTTATTTTGTTGAAAGAGAATTTTTTTCTTTTTTTTTATTGAATGGCAACTATGTACATTAATGCACTTCTGGGGTACAGTGTGGGGTTTTCACATGCAATCCGAAATACTTCCATTAAGCTGATCAACACAGCCTTCATGTCATTTTCTCAGTTATTGTTTTAAAACGTTCTCAGAAAGAGAATTTTGAGATCCATATACAACTTTTTCAAAATACGAATTTTCTGTGAACTTTTTGAAGACCCCCCCTATTTGTGTGCATGTGTGTAACATAACCTATAGCACTAAGAGTCCTCTTGCCTCAAAATAACCACTGTGTGGCATCTGTCCTGTATACACCGAGGTGGGGGGCACTAACCTTTCCCTTCTACCTCTCATAAGTGTATTGGATAAAGCTCCAGCAACAAAAGACAAATCAACCAGAGAAAAGCAAACAAACATGTAATATGAATTTTACATGATACAAAAGCCTTAATTGGGCATTAAAAACCTTAAGAAACAGGGAAACCTGAGTGTTCCTCCCAGTAGGTTTGTTGAACAATGGAGCCTCGTGGAGGAACATGACAGGGTAACGTCATAGGTACCTACTGGGCAAACCCAGTGAGGCCTGCTTGCCCGGATCCCTTTCTGGGTCATTTCTATCTCTGGAGATGAGGATGCCCCTTTTTCCTTGGGCGGGATAGGGCAGCTTTCCCTTCAGGCATCGTGACCTGCTTCAGGGGAAGGTCAGGAAGGCCTTTCCGTACTTGACATTTCTCAAATTCCCCAGATTAAAACACTCTGAGTTGCTGTATTTTTGAGTAATATATTCAAAAACCCCACCAAAATGTAAAATATAAATTATTTGTTCATTCTCTCTCAAAATAATTATAACTTCCCTGATGAATTGACCTAAGTGATGATAAAAAACAGACTCAAAGGTCAGTGTGTCTGTGTCAAAGAAAGAAATAAGGAGAGAGTTGGTACAAACTGGGATTGGAGGGATGTTCAGAAATGTCTACATCATGCTAGGGATTAGAGACTTTAGTTTTATAAACATGATTTAAAAGTCCACTAAAGGATTTTAGGATGTTTCAGATGGAGATTTTGATAGGTTTTCTGTGTAATGATATTTGATAAGATAATGAATATGAGGGCATAGTTCTCAGAAGGGATGGCTATGCCAGATACACTATTATGTAAAGGCTTAGGGGAGTTAATGATACAAGTGTAAAAAGAAAGTATGAAAAGAAAAATTCAAATTAGGCTTGGGTTTTTATGTTTGATTTAATAGTGGCATTGTTATAGATACTTATGTATCACTCCTTTCATTAAGGATGTACAGCCCAGAGTTCTAATTGCCACAGTACAGACTCTCTGTACTACCTTCTGTATGTGCTTAGTTTATAAAACACCCTCAGTTTTTTCCCAAATCATTACGGTTTACACTGAGGGACTTTATACTTACAATGGAAAAACAGATCTTGAAAATGAAATGAGTCTAGACTTAGGTGTTAAAGAGATTTTTACACAATGGGTCCTAACAGATGCTTCAAGCTTTGTGAGCTAGAAAACCTGATTTCAGAGACAAAATCAGCAATCACAGGTGGATTGACAGGTATTAGTCCTTACATAATATAATCTACCATGCTGCAAATTCTTATAGATCAAAAATGTTCATGCTATATGCAGTTTATATTATTCTCTCAAATTTCTTAAGATCAAGAGAGTATATTTCCTTTTAAGTTTTGAGTATTGGATTTAATTTTTTAAAAGTGGCTTTGAAAATACAGATGATCAATAATGTATTATGCTTTAAGACACCTGCTTAAAATCAGTTCAACATCAATTGGACAGAGAAGGCAGTCAGAGCATAGGAAAGGATCTAACATGGTCTAGTAGGCAGCCTCTGAAAAGGGTCCCAGTCATAGTCAGCTGCTAGTATTTTTCCCTTTGTTAATTCCCTATTTTTTTTTTTAATTTTTGCTTTTGTTCTAGCTGGCCTGGGCTGGATTTGACCCTACCGGCCCTGGTGCATGTGGCCAGAGACCTAACCACAGAGCCACAGGTGCTGCCTCATTCCCTATTCTTAAGTGTGAACTACACATACTGATTTACTTCTAATAAACAGAATATAGCAAAAATGATAAGCTTAGGGAACAGAGTCTGCGACTTTTGCTTTACCCTTTCTTACTGGTTTCTTCATTTTCCAAATGCCGTGGTATGAGATGCCCCACACAAGGCAGGAGCGATGACTCTGGCCAGCAGCCGCAGTGACCAGAGGCCTTCAACCAGCCGCAGGAATCATCTTAGAAGTGGATCTTCCCTCAGCAAGTCTCAAGGTAAAGAATTGTTTCTGGGAAGCCGTTCATTGAAGCCCAGAGACAGAGGACCTAGATAAGCCACTCCTGGGTTCCTGACCCACAGAACATGTGAGATAAGCAATTTTTGCTGCAGGAGGGACATCCTCACTGTATAATTGGTATTGTCTGGAGGTTTAGCGAGCAAATCCAGGGAGAGAATGGTAGTGGTTAATATCTGTCAGCTGCCCGGTGCCTTATAAGACATTGTATCTTGTGGTCCTCACCTTTATCTTATCACCATATGAAAGCATTTTAGAGGATATTGAACAATTTGATAAGCTTACATTTATATGAAATAGCTTCAGTAAGACTTTAGCACTGAGGATAGATATTAGGGGGATGATAGTACCTGGAACACATGGGTTCACAATGGAAGTTGTGAGAAGTTACATTCTAGACATTTAAAAGATTTATTTTGAAAAATTGGTTGTTGAGTGTGAAAGGTAGGAAGAGTCAAGAGAGACCACAGCGTTTTCAGCCTACCCCACTTCACGAAATTGCAAATGACTTGAAGAGACTGGAAGAGTAGGTGTGGCTAAACGGAGTTTGGGTTTTGGCATGTTAAGGTTACGAGGCTGATTAGACATTCAGGTGCACACATTGAAAGATGCGGGACTCATGCATTCAGAGTACAGAGGAGGGGACAACAGAAGACGTATATCAGAAGTCTCCAGTGCATGTGTGAGTTTTAAAATCATGAGAATAGATATCATTACGAAAGGATTAATTGAATGTCGTTAAAGAAGATAAAAGGTATAAGATGTGAGCCTAAGGGAACTCCAGCATTAAAAATCTGGGAAATAGAGTTCACAAAAGGCAGTGAGGAAGCATGAAGTCTGAATGAAACCGGGGGGTAATGTCTTTAAGTCAAATGGGAAAAAGAAACAAATATTCAAGCCTCAGTTGTCTCAATTGCTGCCAACCAAGTAAGGGGAAGACTGAGATCATTAGTGACCTTGAAAGAACAAATTCAGTGAAGAGCGGGTTAAGAGTTGATTCAAGAGTAGGAAGAGGACAAGCAGAAGGGGGCCAGAGAAAGAGCAGTGTGGTCTCCAGAAGAGCATCAGGTCCAAAAGACTTGGGGGGAATTATATGTGTGTGAATCAACTGGATAGATTTTTCAGTAAGTTAACAAGGGGTGGTCTTTGTTGCAAAAGTGAGCATGCTTTACAGACCGTAACCAGCAGCAGGAGAGAAGGAGAACAATATTCACAGGGGCACCTGGTGGTAGGACGAACCCGGTGATCATAGTTCTGCATGGTCAACAGTTGAAAGTCAAGGTACCTTTGATACTTTATTTGAACATAGATGAAAAAGTTTCAAAGACTAATTCACAAGAATTAGTCAACTTGGAAAATAAAGAATTGTGGTGGGCAGCCTGTAGGACAGCTGTAGCTCAGGTCTCTCTTTGTTTACCTCAACTCTGGCACATGTAATAATGGAGATGCAAGTGCAGGTACACAACAGTGAAAGGCGGGGAGCTAAACAGGCTTGGGGTTTTGCCAGGAGGGTGTGATGAAAGTTGGCTTTGGCAGAGTCGAGACTATACCGAAGGAACTGATTTAAACATGGACAGTGGTATTTCAAATTGAAAGGGAGATGATATGATCATGAGAATATGATATCATCACTTTCAACTTGAAGTGAAAGGGAGATGAGATGATATCATCACTCTCAACTTGAAGGGATGATATGAATTTCAATCGTAAAAAGTTAGTGTAATAAATATATTTTTAGTCTCAGAAGGTCAAATAATTTTTGGAGACAGGATACTAGCAGGAGTGAACTGTAGATTTAGGCAGCACTGGCTGGACAGTCAATGCTTCCAATGGAGATGGTGGAGTTATGGTTAAATTCACATCTGGGCATTTTATAAGTGGCTGAGGCATAAGGAGGGGCAAGATCTATGGGGCAGGAGAAGTCAAGGTACTGAGATGATAATTCCAAATGTGACAAAAAAGGCAAGAGGAAAACCTGATGTATAAATTCTGGTCTTAAGTGTAAGGTGTTTCTTAAAGTACCATAATAACATGAAGGTCATTTGGACAGGCTCCGAAGTCTGAGCCTAATCAAGGGCCTGTGTGGCACCTGCTTCGTGTCTGTAACTAACTTTTTCCATTTTTGAAATTATAAGCCAAGCACTGTAGTGCTTGCATTCCATCCCAGATACCCCAGATGGAGAAGTGTTACTTGAGCACAGGAGTCCATACCAGGCTGCCCAGCATAGCAAGACCCTGTCTCTTAAAAACAAACAATTAAATAATTGGGTTAAAATGATTCTTAACTAAGAGTGTGAAGATGAGCAATTAAAAAGGTAATAAAATTGTTCAGCAATTATGAAGCTCTCTAATTATTAGTTGTTGTTTTTAACACCATCATGATTTCTCTGGGCTCAGTGCATGAAGCAGACATTCCGAAAGAATTCTCCCCCATGAGATGAAGCCTACTGGTGACTTTAAAAAATTCTCATATTCAAGGCCTGTCTAATGATCTTCAAATTGAATGAGTAAAGATACTGAAACTTCAGAAAGACTTCAATCTTCTTCTCATTGACTAGTGTTGAACAAATTAATATTCTAGGTTTATAAATTTCTCCCATGTGCTAATGACAATTCTGGAGAAAATCTCAATAGCAAAAAACATAAAAATTTGGGTTTAGGAGTAAAAATATTTGTTTGCTATAAAGTAAACAAAAAAGCATTCTCAATGGACTGGGACAGACAACAAACTAAGCATTCAATCTATGAAGGGTTCTTCCGTATTCTAACCACAAGGAATGACTAGAGTCTCATGACCGCCATTTCTGCATCATTTTCCACACTACTTTGTAGAGATACACATAACAAACCTTTGCTTAGTAAATATAATATACATTCCCTAGCATGGGCTTAGTTTTTTTTACATTACATATTATGTTTTCTTCCTAAAGATCAAAGTCCCTTCAGTTATAGTAAAGGATTAGGATTAGATTTAAGATATTTCAGTGTCCTAAATGGGCATTATGAAACAAAAGAAGCAAGGTCCAGAAATCCATTGTCCCAGTCTAATTTGGGTAAGCAATAATTTACATTTCTATGTAGTATATTTAAATACATTATGTTGATACACAGATTATCAGCATGCAAGATATTTTTTCTACAGGATTTGCCTGGGGGTCCTAGAACTTAGGGTCATGATTGACATCAAAGGCATGTGGGATTTACTATCACCCTTTATATTAATTGAAAAAGTTTGAGTTGTCTTTAAAAATATACTCTATCTTCCCAAAAGGAAAGAATTGAGATAATGAGAGTTTCCCTCAAAGAGAATACCAGGCCTCTAGCATATTTTATATTAAATTTCAAGACCATGAAAAGGAAAGATTTGATTAATTTTAATTATTGTGAGCAGCAAAACGATATGGATGATTCCTAAGGCAAATGGCTGTAATCAAACTGGAATCATCACATTAAATCTAATACCCAGGAAACCAAGGAGCATTCAACACGGTTTGAAGAACATTATGGTAACTTGTGACAGTACCTCAAGGTGTAATTTAATAAAAGAGACAAATGAATCAAGTTCTAAACTCTTTGAGTAGAAAAACACAGCCTGAGATATTTAAATTTATTGACAAAGTTAAATATTAAATGATCAGATTTCTCGAAACATCTAAGAGAAAAGTGGGAGGAATGAATATTTCAAAAGGTATTGCAGGGCGGTGCCTGTGGCTCAAAGGAGGAGGGCACGGCCCCCTATGCCGGAGGTGGCAGGTTCAAACCCAGCCCTGGCTAAAAACTGCAAAAAAAAAAAAAAAAAAAAAAAAAGGTATTGCATTTATTACCATCCAAAGTGGCCGATGTTATTAATATACAAATGTGTATATGAGTGTGTCTGTGTAATTTAAAAGTTTTTTTCAGTCTTGTGAAGAAAATGTCAGGCGATCCTAATGTTGTCACTCCTTAAAGACAAAAATATCTCTTTCCCTGTGTAGTATTTTTGCTTACTTACAGATATGAAATTCAAAGTTTAACTTAAACAGCCTTGGCTAGAATCAAAACAGATGTCATTTTTATAAGACCACGTTGCGACCTGTGTGTTCATCCTGTCATTCGGTCAGTCACTCATCACAGACTCACCCACTCTCCTTTTTTTCCCCATGTCACAGCGAACCCTTGTGTGTATTGAGCCAAATTTACAACTATTCCACAGTGGGGAATTCCTCAGTTTATATTATTTAAACTATCAGTTAGTTTTTTTAATCAAAGTAATTTTATACATATATTTAAAGGACTAATAGTTCTAAAAAGCTTAAAATATAAAAGAAGGACTTGGTGACTCTCCAAATGGCACCCATAATCCTGTTTTCAGAAGTAAAAATTGTCAACAACTCTAGATGTTTCCTCGAATTTCAGCCTGTATTTGTAAATAATTTGCTTATACATTTAATCTATTATTGACATTTGGGGGCATGTATTGTACCCTATGACGATGGATCATGAATTAGCTCAACCACCTTACTACTATCATTTTTCCTCTCTCATTCCTTAGTAGATTCATATTAAAATGTTTGGAGAAATCAGTGCTATTTACATTTTATAAGTAAAAAATATATTTTTATTGCTGAGCCAATCGGTATACTCTAACAATTTCCTCTTTTCTATGTTCTTAAAATGACTACCATATATCTCTACACACTCCAGCATAACCATGCTCTCCCTGAATAGCTGCTTTCTGGTCTTTTCCATCTTATATTCCAGGGTGAACTAATTTATCACGAAGACTATCGTGTGAGTCTTCTCCAAGAACGTCCTGGGTTACAGTAACTCTTTCCAACATCTTTGGCCTGGGCTTTCATTTTTGTTGAAGCTTATTTTCCAATTGTTGTCTTAAAAGGATTTATGATGTAGATATTTTCTGGGATTTTGCATGTCTAAAATCAATTAATTTGACCCTCATCTCGGACGGCCTATTTGGCCGAGTACCGCACACTGGTTTTCAGAACAATAATAATGCTCAGAGGTTTGATGTCAAACTGAACTCCAGAGTCCTGGAAGTTGTCTTTTTCAAAGCTTTGTTTTTATTATATTTTAATTTAGAATTTCAGATGATGTATTCTGTGTATTTTCATTTAGTATGTAGAAACATTTTTGAAATTTTTAATACTTCAGGATTCTTGTTTTTAGAAGATATTTCTATGTTGAATATCAGAACTTCTGGATTGAGCCACCACGTCATATAACTTTATCTTCTTTTTATTCTCTTCTAAATTGCTAGTTTCCTGGCAGCAGCATCAAACATGCACAGACATCTACAAGAAAACTCTTTAACCAAAGCAGGACCTGAAACCAAGAAACAGGGTACCCGACAGACTTGAGAACAAAATAATCCTAAAATATCTCCTCGGAGTTCACTCGGAAGTACGATGGGCAACTTCCAAACAACAGCGGAAGCTGGGGGTGTTTCTGCAAACCGCACGCACCCCTGACCACAAAGCCTCTGTGCAGCGTGAATCAGATCACACCCTGTGCACTGTCCACGGCCACAGATCAAAACATCATTCTGGTAATAACACGATTCCAAACATCTATGAATCCACACAGAACAGGAAGGAAGCAGTAGGAGCAACAGAAAACAGAGATCTAACTAAAGATGAGGCAGGAGAAGCAGAAAATACGGTGCTCCATTACTTCTGCCCCTTTATCAGGATTCAGGAGAGGCAGCACCAGTGTGAGCGAGCTAGAGGAACAAGCTCACTGCCCGTATCATTAAAGGTTTAAGAGAATGGAGTTCACGAGAAGACATGCTCAAGAAACAGTCACCTGGGAATCGTCCCAAAGTATGGATTAGTATAATACTCGACCAAAAATGTAAACAGACACTTACAAAGTCACACAAAATAGATAAAAACTGTGACCTCACATCCCGAGTAAGCCAAAATCAATTAAGGAAGTGAAAGAAGAAATAAAAAATTAAGGTACATCAAAACTAAAATATTAAAAGGGACCTATTTCTAAGAAAAAATTAAAAATAATCTTTTAATGAACTAAAACATAGGGGACAGAAGAGTAAATAGGAACAAAAGTTAATGTCCTAGGAGGACGAACAGAATGTGAGAATAAATCATAAATGAACACGTGATAAACATGATGTGTGAGACAATGGTGAGGGATGCAGAGAGCAGCAATAAACATCCTGACGCAAAAGTCTTTGTTGTAAAATGATTGTTGTTTCTCTGGATAGATACCCAGTGATGGAATTGCAGGAGCAAATGGTAGGTCAACTTTTAGTGCCTTGAGAATTCCTCACACTTCTTTCCAGAAAGGCTGTATTAGTTTGCAGTCCACCAGCAGTGTGGAAGGGTTACCTTCTCTGCACACCCACGCCAGCATCTGCAGTTTTGGGATTTGGGGATGTGGGCTAAACCTACTGGAGTTAAGTGAAATCTCAGGGTGGTTTTGTTCTGTATTTTTGCAGCCCAATTCATAATTGCCAAGTCGTGGAAGCAGCTCAAATGCCCATCAACCCATGAATGGATTAACAAATTGTGGTCTGTGTATTCCCTGGAATACTATGCAGTCATAAAAAGATGGAGACTCTGCGTCTTTCATGTTTACCTGGATGGAGTTAGAACATGTTCTTCTCAGTAAAGTATCTCAAGAATGGGAAAAAAGTATCCAATGTGCTCATTACTATTATGAAAACAATATGTAATCACACATTGATAGGAATAATGAAACACAAATGTAGTCAGAAAGAAGGAGGGAGAGGAGGGAGAGGAAGGAGGGGGAGGAAGAAGGGGGAGGGCGAGTGCAGGGAGAGTATTTGGTGGGATTTCCCTAATGTACACAATGCAAGGGTCCCTGTCAAAACAACTAAGAGTGTATTAGAAATATCACACCACAAAAAAAGGAAGTGAGGTGATGGTTATGTTAATCAGTTCGATGTAAGCATTCCGCATTGCACAGCAAATCATCACATTGTATATGCAATGTCCCCGCAAATGTATATGGTTATGATTTAATAAAAAGTAAGTTAAAAAACGATATGCAGGGGATCAAATATGTATATAATAGGAATCCCAAGTAAAGAATACAGGAGTAACAATATAGGAAGCAAGTCTCAAATTATAACTTTAAAATCAGTGTAGGTCCATGTGTCATAGATGTGTGTAGGGAAAAGATGATCTCAGAGCAAGAGAAAGAGAAAGCCCTGAACTTGAACGTGTAGTAACCCAGCCTGAACTGAGCAGATACAACTATACAACTTTAAGGTAGGACAAGCCTTTGGGTATCTAGGTGAAAAGACCCAAAACACCAAAGTCAATAATAACAGAAATGAAATAAAATGGAAATCAGAATTTCAGACAGGATTTTTATATCAAAAGGCGATAATTAATAGAAGCATATTGAAGGTATGCAGAGGATGACAAGTGTCAGCCAGAGACTACGGCCAACCAAAATGGTTTCACTGGATAAAGATAGAAAACAGTTGTTCTTATGATGAAAGAACTTTGATAATATTCTATTTGATGAACTTTCCCCGAAGTATAGACAAGAGAGAAAACTTCAAATTCTCCAAATCAATAGAGAACCATTAATATAAATCCTGGTGGTGATCATTTAAAGTATATCTTTATGTGTAGAAGAAAGGTAAAAAGATCATTCTAAAAATATGAACATAGACTATAAGGGCAATTTGCTCTAAAAATATAGGTACGTGGCAACTCTCAAATACTGAAAAGAGGTGGGGTCTAGGATGTGGAAAGGGGTGAAGAGTGCTACCTCTACCGTAAACAATCGAAAGTTTCTGAGATTAACATCAAACCCCTGACTCTTCTAAATCATGACAGAGGGCAGCGCCTGTGGCTCAGTGAGTAGGGTGCTGGCCCCATATACTGAGGGTGGCAGGTTCAAACCCAAACCCGGCCAAACTGCAACAAAAAATAGCTGGACGTTGTGGCAGGCACCTGTAGTCCCAGCTACTCCGGTGGCTGAGGCAAGAGAATCGCCTAAGCCCAAGAGTTGGAGGTTGCTGTGAGCTGTGATGCCACAGTACTCTACTGAGGGTAATAAAGTGAGACTCTGTCTCTAAATAATAATAAATCATGACAGAACTCAGAAAGCTGATGCGGGAGGGCAATCAAGGGGCCTGCATTCCAAGGACGGGCAGGTTTTCTGAAGGGAATGTGTGCAGATATGTTGACAATATGGAAGTAGTTAAGAAGAAATTAGCTAAAAAATGTCACGAATTGCTAAAGGCTGATGCAGTGACACAGGCGGGTTGCACTTACAGGTTTCCACAACCTC
>CAUYQV010039416.1:0-12232 GCA_963574575.1 Galagoides demidoff | reverse complement strand
GGTTCGAATCCCCAGCCCGGGCCCACCAAACAACAATGATGGCTGCAACCAAAAAATGGCCAGGCATTGTGGTGGGCGCCTGTGGTCCCAGCTACTTGGGAGGCGGAGGCAGGAGACTCGCTTGAGCCCAGGAGTTGGAGGTTGCTGTGAGCTGTGATGCCATAGCACTCTACCCAGGGGAATAGCTTGAGGCTTCGTCTCAAAAAAAAAAAAAAAAAAAGAAATCGCTTTTCTCTAAAAATAGACAAGAATAAATATCTCCCCTCCCAATGGGTTTTTACATCATGAAAGAACATGGAAAGTAAAAACTGAAAGAAGATATGTCTAGGTTGTTACTTAATTTAGGGAAGAGATTTGTGTAATCCTGAACCAAACAAATTGAAATTTTTTTGTTTTAATAAGAATCAGAAAAATTAGAAAACTGAATATCTGATAAAAATCTAAGAAATCATTGTTAATATATTTTAGACTTGATGACAACCCTATGGTTGTGTTTTATTTTTCATTCTGTGGGTTTTAAGTATTTACCCTTTCAGATATACCTGATGGATCTACAGACAGAAGGCTACTGAAATCTGCTTTAAATTATCTAGCAGGCAGACGAAACAGAATTCATGTGTGCCAACAATGGATGTTGATACATTAAGTTTTACTATACTAATTTCTCTATTTTTCGTATATGACTGAAAATCTCTCAAGGGAGGAAGTATCTGAAGCATCAAAAGTCCTGTCAAAAGTGCAGAAATGTGGGGTCTACCACTGCATTCGTAATTCTGCTCTTTTTTCGTAATCATCTGGTTTCATTAACAATATATTCTACTCTCTAAACCAATTAACTTCCTCCAATAAACCTAAAACTGAAATACAAGACTATCCTTGTTTTTAATTCCATTCAAGTGCGAGGTGAGGAAGCAATCCATAATTTCAATTTACACCAGTAATTTTAACTCCAAGACCACATTATCTGTTTTGAATCAAACTGATGAACTAGCACCGGTTGTCGCCTTTTAATGTATCTTACTCTCCACCTAGTATTTAAAACTAAATTTCACGGGTAGCTAAGCCCCAAGGTAGAAAAGTAACAGATGGTGTTCGCTCGCGGAAAGTAAACTCTCAATGAAAAGGATAAAAGAACTCGATCGAATGTGACACTGAGAAATGTTCCAAAGATCTCTGGGTTAAGTTAATCCACATACACCCTTACAGTCCCTCCCCAGAAAAGCTTTTTAAAAGGCTAGAAAGATCAGCCTTGATCGGTTTGTTTCATCTCCTCCTCCTCCCTTCCTAGGGCAGGGCTAGAGAGTACAGAGATGACCAAAAGGCCGGAAGAAGGAAATCGAAAAGTACGGAGTCTAGATAACAAGCCCTTAAATTAATGACAAGTGTATCCCAATTTGATTAACTGAGAGTGAGCTGCCAAACAGCTTGCCTGAACTACCAGCGTGCCTGAGCGGCTCAGAGTAGAAACGCCCCACGGCGGAGCCGTCAGATTCTGACCGCTTTCTCTTCCAACTGTTCACAGGTACAAAAGGCATTTAAAAGAACTTCCCGACCCCCGCCAATAACAGCGCGGAAAAAAAACACCTCCCTGGGCCGCGCTGGCCGGTCCGCCCCTGTCCCAGCGGAGCTGCCTGGAGCCCGCCCCGCAGGGCTGGGAGCCCCCAAACCACTGCCCCTCGTCAGGCCGGGGAAGGGGTAGGGGTGTGACTGACTGAGCCTCGGCTGCGAGGACCCGCCAGGCGCCGAGGCCCTTCGTGCCCGCCCGCCCGGCCCTGGGGTCTTGAACCCGTACCGCCCATTCTGGGCCCGGGCCTGACGCCCTGCGAGACTCCTCGAAAGCCTCGACCACGGACCAACCCCGCGCCCGGCGGGACCCGCGCACCCCATGAGCCGCAGCGGCCGCCGCCGCACAGAACCAACCAGTGCTACCTGTCTTCGCTCTTGTTTTTCTGTTTCTTCCCCATGGCTTGTCAGAGGCGCTTGTGGCCCCAGAGCCTCTATTCGGTCTCTCACAGACCCACCGTCTCCCGGCCGACTTCGGGCTCAGCTCGGCACCGTTCCCACCGTGCTGCCGCCGCTCGCACCCGGCTCTCCACAGACCCGCGCACTGGGACAGGGCACATATGGTGTGAGCGATCAGTGCGCAAGCGCATCGCCCCGCCGCCTCGGCGTGGGGACGCAGGGCGCGGCTCATCGAGAGCTGCGCTTCGGGTAGAGCGTCTCCAGTGGCCCCCACTGGCCAGGCAGGAGCCCTAGCGCCCCCTGCCCACAAGCGACCGCCGCGCTCCCACTACCACGGGGTTTCCAGGTTCTAGAACCCGGAGGTGGACAAAGAGGTTGTCAATGCCCCACGTCAACCCCATCCCCATGAGGGCATTGACATTCTGTTCAGAAGCCGGCCTTGAGCTTCCTCATGCCTTTGTATTCTCGGTTGCACCAAGTTCTGTAAAGGACCATCATTCACGAATCAGAGCACTCTGGGTTTCCCAGGATAAATCCAGGATGAAATTGGGACTTTTCAGTAACATTCATGGATTATGAAATATGTACAGTCACTAAAAACATAGAAGGGCATACTCATCGGTTTCCTATATGAATTTTAATTTTTACATTCAAGCAAGAAGAAGTCCTTAAAATTCCTATATTTAGAGAAGTCATAAGGGAACCTACAGGGGCGGTGATATTACGGGTTATAACTACGCAAAAATTCACTGTGTTGTGTAAGTTTTGCCTTAACTTTATAAAAAAAGAAACATGTTCAATCAACAATTTGAAAATGGAAATGAAGCTCGAGCGTCACTTCTGAACAAGATTGTAGCTGTTTCATTTCCAATTTAACTTGATGAGCACTGAGGCAAAGTGTCTAAGAAAGTCCGACGACGCTAGCTTGTGAGCTAAGAAACTACAACTTCCAACATACTTTGCGGACTTTCCATCCGAGAAGTTTACCCGGACGAAGGCAAAGGATCGGAAGCCTCGGGTTCCGAGCTGCCGGGGGAGATGCGCACGCGCAGAAGCGCTCGCCGCACGCCCGGCCGCCCCTTCGCCGGGCAGCGAAAGTGGTATCGCGTGAGATTCGCAGCCAATAAGGAGGCGGAAGTGACAGCCGGTTCGCGGCTGCCGGTAGGTACTGCAAGACTGAAGTCAGAGTGGACCGCTCTTCTGGTGCAGCTGCTTTTTTCACTTCTCAGATATCACTGAGAGCTCAGGTGAGGCAGAGGGTGGTGTGGAAAGACCGGCCACCGAGTCCCTGGACTGGTCAATACCCTGCTGTTCAACGTCCGGCCAGGGCGGGGGAGGGGCGCGGTCCCGAAACGGGTGTGGGTGCGGGTGCGGGGGTGGGGGCTGTGGCGCATGCGCTCCAGGAGGCGTTGAAGTCTGGGCGATGGGAACTGTGCGCTCTTCTGTACCCCAGGGCTTGGGGAATGGAGAGGATGCTCTTGGGTGTAGTTAAGGACCCCTTGGTTGTTTGGGCAGGTGCCTGTAAGGGTATTAAAGAAACGGTTAGGTAACTCGAGGACACGGCGGTGTCCCTTCCGACTCCTCCAGTTGAGCTGTAAAAAGGAAGACTCAGGCTGTGGATTGAAGAATGAAAAGTTAGCAGGGCCTCTACACTATCTCCTTACCCTTTTCTCGATGCGGTAACCAGTAATACTTGCACCCAAAACGGCCATTGTTAATAGCTTCTGTTGTGTATTATCCCAAAATTAAATTCTGGGCTCATTCCGTGAAACTCCAGTGAAAAGCATCCGCTGTGCCTCCAGCAGGAACAGGTTCTGACATGCAAGTCAGTGCCTTATTTTCTCCATCTTGCCCTGCCCTGAGGATCTCAATCTTATGTTTTTTGGGGGAATGCGGAAATTTCAATTATATTTGAAATACAACTCCTTTCCAGTTGTATAGTACTTGAGGAGCTTAGAGTTTTCTAAATTTTTTTTTTTAAGAGACCAGGTCTCACAGGGTTACCCGAACTAGACAAATTCCTGGCTTCAAGCAATCTTCCCACCCCTGTCTTTCCTGTGGCATTACAGGCATGAACAGCCACTGTGCCCAGCCTCAATTTGGTGTTTTAAACTCAAGTACTTTTGAAACCTAACGATACAGTAATTTTAGCAGCAGCTTCATATGTTCATTCAACATTAAACAAATATTTATTAAGTACCAGCTCTACCTCAGGGAATACAAAGGTGAAATCAGGTAGGCTTTTCAGTTGCTTTTCTTGTAAGGAAAAAGGAATCCATGTGACGTTTACAAGAAGAATATCTCTCATTAGTTCAACATTTATGGAGGGTCTGTGTGGGCCAGAATCCGTGTTAGAACTTCAGTGAAAAAGCTTACAGTTTCTGATGCCTCCTGTCTGCTTACAAGCCCAACATCTAATACCAGCACTTACACTGTGAGGGTGTATAACACGCCCCCTGAGTGAGAGGCTTTTTACAACTAGAAGTTTACCCTGGAAGTGAGAACAATGTAATCTAAAAATTTGTACCCTCATATTAATTTGAAATTAAAAAAGGATGAAAATTGAAAAAAAAAGTTTACAGTTTATTCATATTTTTAAGCTGCTTTAATAGTGTTTGCAAAACAGCCACCTGCCTTGATAGGCAAATTATAAATTATATTTCTGTGGTAATATAGGAATAGGTATAGGTAACCCAGGAATACACATTAAATTGCTCTCTATTGCTAGTAGGAAATACTTCATTTCTTTTAAAATATATACAGTCATAGCCCAGCACTGTGGTTCATGCCTGTAATCCTACCATTCTGGGAGACCAACGCTGGTGGATTTCCTGAGCTTAGGAATTTAAGACCAACCTGAGCAAGGTGAGACCCTGTTTCTATAAATACCAAAACCAGCTGGGTGTTGTCTCAGGTGCCTGTAGGCCCATGTACTTCAGAGGCTGAGGCAGAAGGATCACTTGAGTCCAAGAGTTTGAGGTTACTATGAGCTATGCCACCATGGCACTCAGCCCCAGGTCTACTGAGTAAGAAGACTGTCTCCCCCCCCCAAAAAAAATTGTTTATATATATACACACACAGATATATGTATGGTATATATGTTTGTATACAGGCATGTGCTACCTAAGGACATTTTAGTGTCATGAAATTATAATGCCGTAATTTTTTTTTTTTAAGACAGAGTCTCACTATGTCGTCCTCTGTAGAGTACGTGGCATCACAGCTCACAGCAACCTCAAACTCTGGGGCTCAAGCAATTCTCCTGCCTCAGCCGCCCAAGTAGTTGGGACTGTAGGCGCCCAACACAATGCCTGGCTATTTCTTTGTTGTAGTTGTCACTGTTTGGCAGGCCTGGACTGGATTCAAACCCGCCAGCTCTGGTGTATGTGGCTGGTGCCCTAGCCATTGAGCTACAGGCACCAAGCCCTAATGACGTATTTTTATTGTTCTTTTCTATTTACGTATGCTTAGTTACGCAAATACTTATGATTATATTATAGTTGTTGCAGTATTCAGGACAGACATGCTGTACAGGTTAGTAGTCTAGGAGCAATAGGCTGTATTATACAGTTTAGGTGTGTAGGAGGCTGTACCCTCTAGTTTTGTGTAAGTGCACTCTATGGTGTTACCAGAATGATGAAATCACCCAGTGACAAATTTTTCAGAATTATAGTCAGTAAGTGATGACTGTAATTGAGATCTTCCTTTGTAATCTAAATCTAAGTTCTGTTTTAAAACTCATTATAGAACAGTAATGATGATTTAAAAAAATCAACATTTAAAAATATATTTGGAGTATTAGACTGTTTTACATCAAAGTTAAGAATCCTAAGTGTCAGTAAATTGAAAGCATTATCAATTTATCAATTTTGCTGCCTCATAGTTTTTTGGTGTGTGTGTGCGTTTTTTTTGTTTTGTTTTGTTTTGTTTTGTTTTTAAGACAGAGTCTTACTCAGTGGCTCTGTGGTTGAATGCCATAGCATAATAGCTTATGGCACCCTCAAACTCTTGAGCTCAAGCCATCCTCTTGTCTCAACCTCCTGAATAGCTGATACTACAGGTGCACCACATTGGCTAGTTTTTCTATTTTTAATGGAAACCAGGTCTCACCTTGCTCAGACTGCCCTCAAACTCCTGAGCTCAGGCAATTCACTGGCATCAGCCTCCCAGAGTGCCAGGATTAAGACATGAGCTACCACCCCCGGTCTTGTCTTGTAGATTTTTTTGTTAGGTATTAGGAGAACAAGAATGGACCTAAAGCTGTGGAACACCAGGCATAGTCTTTTTTTTTTTTTTTTTTTTTTGCAGTTTTTGGCCAGGCCCCGGTTTGAACCGCTACTTCCAGTATATGGCGTCTACTCCTTTGAGCCATAGGTGCTGCCCACCAGGCATATTCTTTACATAAATTATAATGAGTTACCTTGGGAATTGCACAAAACTCATTTGGGCAATGACTATTAAAAAAACTGTGTTTTGCTCAACGATACTTAATACATATATGCATAGGTAAAACCTCATTAATCATACCTTACTATTGTTCACAGCTTTTTCTGCTTTGTTTCCATTTTCCTTTGGCAAAGAACACTGATTGTCAATATATGTATCATTCGGCATAACTCACTTCTGGTGGGAGTCTTAAAGACTTTGTCTTGGCTTTAATATAGTTAAACACAAACTGGATCAAAAGTACCCCAAATGCTTGCTGTAAGTAATTTTTGAGTGGTTTGACTAGACTCTATTGAAAAATAAATTTAGGGGTGGTGTCTGTGGCTCAAAGGAGTAGGGCACCAGCCCCATATGCCAGAGGTAGTAGGTTCAAACCCAACCCCAGCCAAAAAACTGAAAAATAAATTTAAAGACTTTTAAATTAATATTTCTAAACCCAAGATCAGGTGCTTGGATTGATGTCAGCAGAATGCTCTGTGGAATATACACATTATATACTTGTTAGAATTGTAGAAAATGGAAGAGAAAACTTTGCTTATTATTTGCATTTTTTGTTTTGTTTTAATTTTGGAAACCTCCTCCCCAGCACCAAGACTAAACTCTACTGTTTAAGAATGGAAGCAGACGCATCTGTTGACATGTTTTCAAAAGTCTTGGAGAATCAGTTGCTTCAGAGTGCCAAACAAGTAGAAGAACATTTGGATTCTGAAATTCAGAAACTGGATCAGATGGATGAGGATGAACTTGAACGCCTCAAAGAAAAGAGACTTGAGGCACTAAGGAAGGCTCAACAGCAGAAACAAGTAACCTCTCTGCCCTGCTTTCTGAAATTGCTATAACAGTATGCTCCTAACAACTTATATATACATGTGCTGTAATAGTTACATTTTCTTCCTTGTTTTTAGGATTTTCTTTTTTAATTCAAAGTTTCACTGTTACAAATTTGCCTAGAAAAAAATGTATTTTAAAGACACATTCAATGGCTTGGTGTGTGTAGCACAGTGGTTACAGCACTGGCCACATGCACCAACGCTGACAGGTCTGAACCTAGCCTGGGCCAGCGAAACAACAAGACAGCTGCAACAACAAAAAAAAAATAGCCAGGTGTTGTGGCAGGCGCTTATAGTCCCAGCTACTCAGGAGGCTGAGGCAAGAGAATCACTTGAGCCCAGGAATTTGATGTTGCTATAAGCTATGATGCCACGGCACTCTACTGAGGGCAACAAAGTCAGACTCTGTCTCAAAGAAAAAGAAAAATTATTTCAGGTATTTCCAATGTAATATTTAATAATATGGCATATTTATTCAAAAGAATACATAATGAATCACAAAGAAAGGTAGCCACAGCCCTATCTTTGTTAGCTTCTTAGATGGAAACTCATAGTTGTAGAATCCAATCAAAACCAACGTGTTAAATTCTGTAAATTGAATTTCGATTTAAAAATGTTTCCATTGGATTACATTGCATGGAAATACATTATCAGTTGACTGTGACTAAAACATGAGCTTTAACTTTTGTGAAGAAACGGAGTTTTGTTGATGCTTCTGAAGTATCTCTCTGATAGAAAAGGAAAGACTCTTTTATAGTATGTGTGGATTCCAGTTTTTGTATTTGTAGTTTGCTAAAATGGGGTATATTATATGGCTTTGAAATATACCCTATCTTAGAAAATAGTCTGCTTTTCTTAGTACTTTAATAGTAAGCAGAGGATAGATTAAGGGATTTAAGGTTATATAGTTTTAGGTACTATTAATTGCTATTACACTACTAATTGCTAATGTGCAATTACAAATTATTTTTATCAGGCCAGACACAGTGGCTATCACCCCAGCACTTTGGGAGGAGAGCTCAGGAGGATCAATTGACGCAGGAGTTTGAAACCAGCCTGAGCAACATAGTGACACATCTTATCTACAAAACTGTTCAAAAAAAAATTAGCTGGGCATGGGTCTACACACATGTAGTTTCAATCTACTTGGAAGGCTGAGGCAGGAGGATCATTTGAGACCAGGAATTCAAGTCTGCAGTAAGCTATGATTGTACCACTGCACTCTATCCGGGGAACAAAATGAGACCTTGGGGCGACACTTGTGGCTCAGTGAGTAGGGCGCTGGCCTCATACCAAGGGTGGCAGGTTCAAGCCCAGCCCCTGCCCCAGCCAAACTGCAACAAAAAAATAGCCAGGTGTTGTAGTTCCAGCTACTCGAGACTAAGGCAAGAGAATCACCTAAGCCTAAGAGCTGGAGTTTGCTGTGAACTGTGATGCCAAGGCACTCTACTGAGGGCAACAAAGTGAGACTCTGTCTCTAAAAATAAATAAAGTAAAATAGGGCGGCACCTGTGGCTCAGTGGGTAGAGCACTGACCCCATATACTGGATGGCGGGTTCAAACCCAGCCCTGGCCAAACTGCAACAAAAAAATTGCCAGGTGTTGTGGTGGGCATTTAGTCCCAGCTACTCGGGAAGCTGAGGCAAGAGAATCACCTAAGCCCAGAAGTTGGAGGTTGCTGTGAGCTGTGATGCCACTGTACTCTACCAAGGGTGATAAAAGTGAGACTCTGTTTCTAAAAATAAATTAATTAAATAAATAAAATAAAAACAAATTGACTATAAAAATAATTTTTCATAACTAGTATATTTTTGGAGAAAGACTGAATCCACCTGATTAACAACAAGGAACATATGTTAAATAATGATGTAAAGGAAGTTATCAGCAGGTTTCAACAATAGTCTGATTATAGGCAGTCCCCAGGTTACAAACTAGATAGGTTCTGTAGGTTTGTTCTTAAGTTGAATTTGTGTGTAGTTAAAAAAAATACATTTACTTATTACCTGAAATACCTTCCATTTGTAAGTACAGGTCACGTATCAGTCAGATATACTCAGGGACTGCTCGTATTTATAATTGCTCATATACCAAAAGAAGCAAGCTGGCTTTAGGCTCTTTTTAAATTATTATATTAACATCTAACTCAATTTAAAATGAATTTGTCATGGATTAACTCAGAGATCTTAGTTTAGAACTTTCACTCCTGCTTTTTTTGTTTGTTTTTATTAGTTTGTTTTTTGTCTGTTGCCCTGGCTAGAGTACAGTGGTAAGTGGCATCATCATAGCTCACTACAGCCTCAAACTCTAGGGCACAAGTGATCCTTCTGCCTCAGCATCCCAAGTAGCTGGGATTGTAGGCATGCACTACCACACTCAGCTAATTTTTCTTTTTCTTTTGTAGAGACAGTCTCATTCTTGCTCAAGCTGGTCTCATAACTTCTGATCTCGTACAGTCTTCCCTCATCGGCCTCCCTTAGTGCTAAAAGTATAGGTGTGAGCCACTGCACTTGCCCTCTTTCACTGCATTTTAATAGATCTTTTCGATTAAAATATTGGGGATTTGGGGGGGGGAGGCATTTGAAGCAGTGTCTCTGTTGTCCTGGGTAGAATTCTGTGGTGTCATTGTAGCTCTTAGTAACCTCAAACTTGTAGGCTCAAGCAATCCTCTTGCCTCAGCCTCCTGAGTAGCTGGGACTATAGGCACCTACCACAACCCCAAACTATTTTTTTCCTATTTTTAGTAGAGGTGGGGTCTCACTCTTGTTCAGGCTGATCTCAGACTCCTGAGCGCAAGCAGTCCACCCACCTCAGCATCCTAGACTCCTAGGATCACAGTCATGAGCTACCGTGCCCAGTCTGTTAAAGCTGTTAAAGTGGTTTTTTTTTTTTAAGAGACAGAGCCTCACTTTATTGTCCTTGGTAGAGTACACAGCTCACAGCAACCTCCAGCTCCTGGGCTTAGGTGAGTCTCTTGTCTCGGCCTCCCAAGTAGCTGGGACTACAGGTGCCCACCGCAACAATGGCCCAGCTATTTTTTTGTTGCAGTTTGGCCGGGGTTGAGTTTGAACCCGCTACCCTCGGTATATGGGGCCGGCGCCCTACTCACTGAGCTACAGGTGCCGCCCTATTTAAATGTTTTCTATTGAAGCAGGCAAGAAACCCTTATAGTTTGTATAAATATTCTTTGAAAGAGTATTATAGATTATACAGTAATTTTGATTATCTGATCCACGGGGACACTGGGAAAACACTATATGCAGCAACTTACACTCAATACTTAATAGGTTTATCCTAATCTATATTCCTTGGTCAGGTAAGTACCCTTTTATGGTGACAGCAACTGGAGCTCTAGCAGTTAGGTAAGGAGCAGAGCAAATAGCTGTGCTGAGAGCACGGGAGAGTGGCAAGTGTCTGAGGAGGGGCACTGAGCATTGATGGAGGTGCAGAGTAGGCACACCCTCCCTCGAAGAAACTTAGACAGGTTCAGTCAGGTCTTCGGCCTCTCAGTTAAACATATTAAAATAAATTATGAAATAGCAGCTTTTTAAAAAACACACTCTCAGGGGCTCATACTATTAGTGAGGCAAGAAAGCAATTGTGAACTGTCACATATCATTAAGGAAGTATATTTGAGAGTTTAAGCCAGGCATAGAAACTTCACATAAGGAGAATATAACAGGGCCTTCTCTGTGGCAGCTTGATATGAACTGACATGAAATGGGTACCGAAACTATTAACATAGTCTGGGCCATGTTAACTGAACTCCAGAGGAGGAATGGAGATGACTCTTCTGGCCCTTTTTGGTTAGACCACTTCTGGAGGGCTGGATTTAGACCTCTGCCACATTTTTAAAAAGACATGGGTAAATCAGAGAACATCCAAGAAAAATAAAAAGACTAGAAATCATTGTATATGAGAAACAGAAGGAACTAGAAATGTTTACAATATGGAAAAGGGAAGACTTAGGATATTTAAAGGAGTGATTTGCTGTTTGCTCTCAAGCTAGGATATATTCAGTGTGAGAAGACCTTTCTAAAAATGAGATAGTGTGGGTACACTATTTTTTTTTTTGAGACAGAGTCTCAGTATGTTGCTCTCGGTAAAGTGTCAAGGCATCATAGCTCACAGCAAGCTCAAACTCTTTGCGCTCCAGGGATCCTCTTGCATCAGCTTCCAGAGTAGCTGGGACTATAGGCATCCACCACCTGAACTTGGGTGATCCGCTTGCCTTGGCCTCCCAGGTACAAATGCTGGGGGGGGGAGGGGGTTGTTTTTTGTTTTAGAGATAGAATCTTACTTTGTCACCCTCAGTAGAGTTCTGTGGTATCACAGCTCACAGCAACCTCCAACTCCTTGCCTCAGCCTCCCGAGTAGCTGGAATTCTCTTGCCTCAGCCTTCTGAGTAGCTGGGACCACAGGCACCTGCCACAATGCCCGGCTAACAAATGCTTTTTTTTTTTTTATATAATTTTTTTTTTATTAGATCATAATTGTGTACATTAATTCTATCATAGGATACAGTGTGTTGCTTCCATATGCAGTTTGGAAAACTCTCATCCAACTGGCTAACGTAGCCATCATGTCTTTCTCATAATTGTGTGTGAAGACATTCATATTCAACCTTTAGACAAATTCACATGTACCCTAATAGGATAAATCATAGGCATGATCCCCACAATATCATTCTCTTCACCCATCCTCCCCCCTCCCCTCCCCTTTCCCCATAGTCTAGGACTCCATTTGGATTGTAGCTTTCTTAAGATAGCTAACAATTAGTTTCATAATAGTGTTCAGTACATTGGATACTTTTTCGTCCATTCTTGAGATACTTTGCTAAGGAAGACATTTTCCAGCTCCATCCATGTAAACATGAAGGAGGCAAAGTCTCCATCTTTCTTTGTGGCTGTATAGTATTCCATGGTGTACATATACCACAATTTATTGATCCATTCATGGGTCGATGGGCACTTGGGCTTCTTCCATGACCTAGCGA
>CAUYQV010039411.1:0-11757 GCA_963574575.1 Galagoides demidoff | reverse complement strand
GGAGGCAACCGCCCTGCAGCGAGCACAAGTCTAAAGTTCAGATAAGAGTCGCTCAGGTACCAGACATAGCCCACCCACTTGACCTCCGAGAGGCTTCTCCTAGTGGAAATTGTTTTTTTTTGTTTTTTTTGTTTTTTTTTTGAGACGGAGCCTCAAGCTATCCCCTTGGATAGAGTGCCATGGCATCACAGCTCACAGCAACCTCCAACTCCTGGGCTCAAGCGAGTCTCCTGCCTCCGCCTCCCAAGTAGCTGGGACCACAGGCGCCTGCCACAGCGCCCGGCCATTTTTTGGTTGCAGCCATCATTGTTGTTTGGCAGGCCCGGGCTGGGGATTCGAACCCGCCACCTTAGGTGTATGTGGCTGGCGCCTCAGCCGATTGAGCCACAGGCGCCGAGCCCAGTCCTCTTTATAAAGGAGTCCACATCTGTGAATCTGTCTACATGCTAAAATTTATTTATAACCCCTAAATCAATCCTTGAGGGGCTTCTGTCCTCATTTACAGCAGGGGCAAACTGCAGTTGCCCACCTCAAACACAAATAAAAATAGGCTCTCAAATAAAAGCAACACTCTATCTTCTTGTTCCAGCTCTCACACTGTACCCAGGGTCCTCTGAATATTAATAAGTGCCACGTTTGCTGAATTTTTTTCACGGTTTTCTTGGTGATCTCCCTGTTTACAAACCGCCCTAAGCATAGTGCTGGGAAACTGCCTGGTGCTCCTGAGCACAAGAAGGCTGTAATGCGCTTTTCAGACAAAATAATGGACATTAGAAAAACTTCATTCAGGCCTGAGTTACAGTGCTGTTGGCCATGAGTTAAATGTTAATGAATCAGCAATATAGATTAAATAAGATGTCATTAAACAGAAACAGTAATAAAAAAGGCTATAGACTCATCAGTTGACAATAATGTTGGGACCAGAGACTTGTAGGAATCTAACTCAGTATTTTCCACAGGGACCATGGTTCAGGATTCACCAGTTCACAGTGACTTTATAAAACATAATCACTGTGATTATATTCTGCATAAAACAAACTACTGTGAGACAGCATGTAAGGGCCCTGTTACAATTATCAAATGAAAACCAACGCTTGCAAACAAGTGTCCCCAATGATGACGGTGACGATTAACATTTGTTCTGACACCGTGCCAGGTACTGGGCTAATTACTTTAACTGCAGTGTTTATTGTTTAACCCTTCAGCAAAAATTTACGGAGCGCCCACTGTGTGTCAGGTGTGTCCTAGGCACCTATATTGAGTATATTCTTAAGAAACATACAAAAGGAAAGGTAACTAAAGATGTTCATTAGAGCAGAACAAACTGGAAACAACTTAAATGTAATTTACATTGTAGCAGCACAGAAAGTTTATACAAAGAGAGTAAAAGGACAAAACAAAATTGTATGCATATTGAATACAACTAAATAAACAATAGGCACACACAAGGAAAAAGATGAAAAGAAAACACGTTGTAAAAAGTATATGATTTTACTACAAATGTATGCTTGACTTTCAAAAAGTTTTGATACTATTTTGATATTCTATAAACCAGCAGTTCTCAACCCACAGGAACTGTATTAAAGGGCCGTGGCATTAGGAAGGTTGAGAACCACTGCTATAAACAAAAATTTAACAAGCTAATATTTTTTAAATAAAGTTATGTGTATTACATGCAAGTTAAGAAAATACAAGATGAGTTAGAAGTAATACTATTAGAGGGAAAGAACACAAAAAGTGAGTTCAAAAAGCACTACAATCCATTTTACTAATATTCTTCCTAGTTTCCAAAACCAGGCAGGGAAAAAGGAAAAAAAAAAAATCTCTATCCCCCTTAAAGAGAAGAGGGCAAAGACATAGGCTTGATCTCAATTTCTTCATCCAGAATCCTTTATTTTGCAAGACAATGAGGGCCTGCTGACAAGACCCAAATTATTTTCCTGTCACTAAAATCAGATTCACTTAAACTGACAAGCTCTTCTTAAAGCTTTTAATTTTTTCTCTGAAGCAAAGTGAAGTATGAACCTATAGGTGAAGGAACTACCTTTCATTACAAATGGAGGTACATTTTTTGTTCAAAAGCAGATTCTGATTCAACAGGTCTGAAGTGAGGCCTGAGATTCTGCACAAATAACTAGGGGGAGGTGATACTGATAATGCTGTCTCTGGGGCACACTGCGAGTAGCAAGCCCACAGAGCCTATATTATACAATGGTACACTCCTGGTGTAGACATACTTTCTTTGGCCAGTACAGTGTTCTAAGAATTAAAAAAAAAAAACACACAAAAGTTCAGATTTTCAAAGCCTACAAAAAAGGTAAAGAGGCTCGCCTGTGGCTCAAGCGGCTAAGGCACCAGGCGCATACACCTGAGGTGGCGGGTTTGAATCTAGCCCAGGCCTGCCAAACAACAATGACGGCTGCAACCAAAAAATAGCCAGGCATTGTGGTGGGCGCCTGTGGTCCCAGCTACCTGGGAGGCAGAGGCAGGAGACTCGCTTGAGCCCAGGAGTTGGAGGTTGCTGTGAGCTGTGATGCCACAGCACTCTACCCAGGGGGACAGCTTGAGGCTCTCTGTCTCAAAAAAAAAACCGTAAAGATATAAAAATAACATTCAGAAAATCTGGCAAAACAAGGTTTGCACTCTGACATGATAAAATTAGCAAGAGCTGCCAGGCGTCCTGGCGCACACCTACAATCTTAGCATTCTGGGAGGCTGAGGTGGGAGGATGATTTGAAGCCAGGAGTTTGAGGTTGCAGTAAGCTATGATGACAGCACTCTGGCACTCTAGGCAACAGAGAGAAACACTGTCGCCAAAAAAAGAAAATAATAAGAGCAGAGTAGTAAGGCATGTGCTCTCCAGTCTGCTGGATTTTCCTCTCTCGTTCCCTTTCTGACTTAAACTTGGCTTTATTCACTTATTTTACCTGCCATAAGCCTAGAAGATTAAGCTTAACAATTGCATCTACCTAGATAACAAACTCTACAACATCGAATTTGTTCCCCGTATTAAGGAAGAATAAATTTTGATTCAGAGGAAAACCTGAAATACTTACAATACTTACAGTGAAAGGATGTACAAACAGACAAGAGGACAGAGGATAATAATAAAGAATTACAAAAAGAAAAGCAGGAAATTAATAAAGAAAAATCTCCATGCCACTAAGGTTAACGATGCATTTCTTATCACCAAAATGTGAATCGGGGTGCCACTGAAATTGAGAAATTCATCACAACGTATAAAGCCTAGCTTGTAAAAGACTTATAAAATGAATAAAACAGGAAATAAACAAGTAAAAGGAAGGTTCTCATTATACTTTAAAGTTTATCCTAAGCTGATACTCTACCACTTCATATAGCTGTATGTAAGTCTTGATGTTTTACACAGCTATTTAAAAGAACTTTCACTCATATTCTCATTTAAGTCTCAAGACAACAGCCCATTTCTCAGAGTGAAAAACTCAGAGAAGTTTTATGGCATCCCCAAGGGGACTCACAGCCTGTTACAGGGCAGATTTGAGAACCAAAGGTCTTCTGACTCAAATCCACTGCTCTCCCACCCAAAAAGAGCTACTTTAAGCACAATACTATTACAGAGTTTCTATACTACCTATTCAAAATCCATCATAAAAAATCTAATTTCTCTCATTTTTCAAAAGATTAATATATGGATTTAGATTTACAGGATCTTGGAGTTTGTGCTCTATGGGTTTTATTCATAAATGAAAAGACTGGTCAAACTACTAAATGAACTCATTGCAACTCAGTCTTACTAGTACAATCTCAAATCTGCAGTGCATTCAAGCATCTGGTCAAGTTTCTTCTAGTCGCAGCTACCAAGCAGTCTTCTGTATACCTGGTAACACAGCTCAGCCAGTTGAGGAGATTCTCGCACTGCCACAGGGCCTGTTCTCCGCTCTGTTCCTTTTTCCAAGATGTTTAGAATGGCATGAAGGCATGTCCGAGGGCAACCTAACACTCCTACACAAAACCGAAAGAAATTCAATATTTTAGAACTTCTCAATTACATAGCTTAGACTGTTTTCACAAAAGTTAAATTCTGTAACTATATGCTCTACTGTAAACACTCTTTCAAATACCGGTACAGCATACTGAATGGAGTAAAACTGAAAGCCTTTCCACTTGGAACTAGAACAAGACAAGGTTGTCCTCTACCACCACTACTATTCAACACAGTGCTGGAAGTTCTAGCCAATACAATCAGGCAAGAGAAGGAAATAAAGGGCACTGAAATGGGGGAAAGGAGGTCAAACTCTCCCTCTTTGCCAACGATATGATCTTACACTTAGAAAACCCCAAAGACTCAACCCTAAGACTCCGAAGTGATCAAAAAATACAATAATTTATTTTTTTCCTCAGGATATAAAATCAATGTCCATAAATCAGTAGCCTTTTTCTATGCCAGTAACAACCAAGTTGAGAAGCTAATCAAGCACACCATTCCCTTCACAGTAGCTTTTAAAAAAAACAACAAAAAAGAAATACCTAGGAATATACTTAACAAAGAGGTGAAGGACCTCTACAAAGAAAATTACAAAACCCTAAGAAAAGAAATAGTAGAAGATATTAATAAATGGAAGAATATACCATGTTAATGGGCTGGGAAGAATCAACATTGTTAAAATGTCTATACTTCCCAAAGCAATCTACAGATTCAATGTGATCCCCATTAAAATACCAAACATCATATTTTCAAGATTTGGAAAAAATAATTATTTGTTTTGTATGTAACCAGAAAAAACTGTATAGCCAAGGCAATTCTTAGTAATAGAAACAAAGCCAGGGACATCACTCTACCAAACTTCAGGCTATACTACAAGGCCAGAGTGATCAAAACAGCATGGTATTGGAACAAAAATAAAGACACTGCCATTTAGAACCAAATAGAAACCATGAGATGACACTACCCTCTTATAACCACCTAATCTTTGATAAACCAAACAAGAACATACACTGGGGAAAAAAATCCCTATTCAATAAATGGTGCTGGGAGAACTGGATAACAACATGTAAAAGACTACAAGTAGACCCACACTTCTTAACACTTATGAAAATTGATTCAAGACGCATAAAAGACTTAAATCTAAGGCATGAAACAATAAAAATCCTTGAAGAAACTGTGGGGAAAACACATGAAAATATTGGCCTGGGGAAAGATTTTATGAAGATGATTTCCGTGGCAATTCCAACAACAAAAATAAACAAATAGGACTTAAATAAACTAAAAAGCTTCTGTACAGCTAAGAAGACAACAACCAAAGCATACAGACAGAATGGGAAAGGATATTTGCATATTATGAATCAGACAAAAGTTTGATAACTAGGATCTACAGAGAACTCAAATTAATCAACAACAAAAAAAAGAGCCAACAATCCCATATATCACTGGGTAAAAGACATAATAGAACCTACCTTCTCTAAAGAAGACAGACGAATGGCAAGCAAACATGAAAAAATGCTCATCTTCCCTAATCATCAGAGAAATGCAAATCAAAACCACCTGAGATATATCACCTAACCCCAGTGAGAAGGGCCCACATCACAAAGTCTCAAAGCTGCAGATGCTGGATGTGGAAAGAAGGGAACACTTTAAACTGCTGTACTATAACCTTTTTGGAAGGAATTATGAAGAATCCACAAAGAACTCAAATTAGACCTCCCATTTGATCCTGCAATCCCATCACTAGGCATCTACCCAGAAGAAAAAAAATCATTTTGGGTATCATGGGTCCCCTTCCATGACTACAGGGAAGCTCTCTCTCTCCCTCTTACTGAAATAAATTGGCTCTGAAGCACACTTTTAAAAAAATCATTTTATCATAAGGACATTTTTCCTAGACTGTTTATCACAGCTCAATTTATAATTGCCAAAATGGGGAAACAATCTAAATGGCCACCAACCCAGGAATGGATCAACAAACTGTGGTATATGTATAGCACAGAATACTATTCAGACATTAAAAAAATTGGGGGACTTTACATCTTTTGTATTAACCTGGATGGAGGTGGAACACATTAAGCAAAGCATCACAGAGAAGCAAGAATCCAATGTACTCAATTCTAATATGAAGGCAGTAGATGAGCTAATACAAGGTGGGGGGTAAGGGAATGAGGAGACGGGTTGGGGGGGCTGTTATGGTGTATGGTATACCTCTTGGGGGCAGGTCATGATTCTCAAAAGGACTTTACCTAACAAATGCAATCAGTATAACCTAATTCTTTGTTCTGATGAATGATGAATGATATAGCAAAGTGATAAATGCTAAGTCTCTAAGTTGATGCTAATTCTCTAAGCTCAATTCCTCTAGTCTTAATCCAAGTCCTAAAGACTGACATATCACGTTTCATATGCTACTTTTCCTTTCAATGAAATATCCCATGAACCTAAAATTCACCTAATTACTACTGAAATACACAAATATGAAAAGAAATAATGCATAAGCATCTTACGGCTATACCTGGATCTTGTAGGTTTGTGGTACTGACAGGTTTCTTCAATTCAAAGCCCAACAGATAGAGAGCAAGATTGGGTGGATTGCGCTCCAGAGAGGTGATGAGAAGATTCAAGATGTGGATTCTTGTTTCATGACGGATCATGGCTAAATTCTTTTCAAATTCTGATCCTTAATGTAAAAATCACAAGATAAAATTACAAAAAAAGTTAACACAAGTTAAGTTTGCTTCCACAAGTCACTTCCACGTTTTCTTTAATTTCAGTTTACCTAATTAGCCATTGCATTGGCTTCAGATTTATTTAAAGAGGAATCCTAAAAATGTTATAAATTTACCAGTGAGTATTCTTTATCTGAGATGCCTGGTACCCGAAGCGTTTTAGATTTCAGACATTTTGGATTTTGTAATACTAGCATTACACTAGCTGAGCATCCCTATTCCTCAGTGACAAAGGATCTTACAGTGCTTTGGATTTTGGATACTCAATATGTATTTTAGCAAAGTCTCAATTTCCCTTACCTTTTTTTTACCTTTATATATACAAGGTAAAAAACATGCATGCATGTTAATCTAAGGCAGTGCTTTCTAACCAGTGTGCCGTGAGAGGACCTTAGGTGTGCTGCGAAACTTTTTAAAGATCATTAAATTATTTTCAGAAAAAATTCAAAGTACAGTATGTATACTCTTTGTTTTACTCTTTTCTTTTTTTTTTTTAATCAACATTATTATTATTATTATTATTTTTTTGCCGTTTTTGGCCAGGGCCGGGTTTGAACCCACCACCCTACTCCTTGAGCCACAAGTGCCACCCTTGATCAACATTATTTAAGTGTGCCACAGAAGTTTAACGGTTCAAGTGTACCATGAGATAAAACAAAGGTTGGAAAACACTAATCTGAGGCATACCTTCATCTAGACGTACAAATTCTTCTGTATCTTCACTATCCAAACATTCTACAAATCCAGCCATCAGCTTCTGACTTACACTCTGAAGTCATATAAAGGCAGAAAAATGACAAATTATAAAAAACATTTACATATGACAGAAACTATGGCAAATATATTTGTAAATAATTATCTATAGAGAAAAAAAGCAAGTCTGCCCCAGGAAAGTATTTAGGTTTTAGCTATGTTCTTAATTAACAGAAAACTTGGTTCCTTAATTTGTCATAAGTTAGCTCTCTATAGAAACAATTTAAAAAACAAAAACTTAAAAAATGTATTAGCTTTCTTAATTTTCCTTCCCAAAGCATCAACCGTTCAAAAAATAGTATTGTCATTTCTTGATCTCTTCATTATATACGTGATTTTATGAAATCTTAACTAAAATATAAAATTCTCTTTTTTCCTCTTTAGAAATATATTACTTACCACTAGTTTTATATTTCTGAGCTGGTTTCTCTTTTAGAAATCTAGTAGAATGTTAAATCAGCAATAATAATTTATATGAAAAGCAAATCAAAAATCAGCAAACCAAAAACCTTCAACATCCCCTGATTATCACATGGTTTCACAACCTCATCCATAAGCCACAGATTAGACATATATACTTATAAATAGTGGTTCTCAACCTGGGTGGTACTACTACTTCAGAAGGCACTTAGAAATATTGCAGTCTTTAAGAATCATCACAACTAAAACCACTGATAGTGGCAGGGGACCAGGGTTGCTAAAGGTCCGGTAATGTGAAGGATAAACAATTAAATACTAAATGAAGATCTGTCCCACTCAATATGGCAGAAGAATCCCTATTTCAAAATACTGTGAAAAGAGTACAAAATAAAATCCTTCAACTAGCTAAAAAAATGATTTCCAACATAAAGATACAATGGGATAAATGTTCGTAAAGAAAAAAAGCAGACTCTCCAACTATCACTATTCAGTGAATAGAACTATTACAAATTCAATGAAAAGAGCAACTCCTAAAGAATAAAAAGCAGATTCAATATAAATTAAATAAAAAATTGAAAAAAAAGAACTCTATAGTGAATTACCAAATGAAATGATACACATGTGGATCACAAGAAAATCATAAAAGTAAACAACTCATAAAGTGAGACACAATTAGAATTGCAGAAACTCACTTAGAACAGAGGCAACTGACAAGTTGGGAGCAGAAAACAGAAGCTACAGCTACAAACCTAATCATTTCAAATTTGCTCAGTCTCATTAGGATACACAGTAACATACTATGGTATGTGTAGTATCACCAAAAATAGCGTTAACTTCAAAGACAAATTACAGCCAAGATCACAGTTAAGTTTTCACTTATCCTATATAAATATACATACTTACTGTTAAAAAATTTTTCCACAAACAAAAATATGATTCCTCCACAGACAATATGACTTCCACATGTAGAAGACACCAAACAACAACAACAAAATCAGTTACCTGATCATGCGTGAAATCTCCAACCAATTTTATCTGAATATTGGAATTGCAGGAGATACAGCAGAGGATCTTGGCACTTTCAAAAGCCAATTCTGGATTAGTATTTCCATGGTACAGGTATCTTTAAAAGAAGAAAACATCTGAGGAACAGTGTGATAAAACTTTTAGCTCCTCACTACTATCAATAAAGAAAGTTTAGGCCAGGAGCAGTGGCTCACTTCTATAATTCCAAAACCCTGTGAGGTTGAGGCAGGAGGATCCATTGAGCTCAGGAGTTTGAGACTAGCCTGAGCAAGAGCAAGATCCCATAGAAAAACTAGGCATGTGTTGTGGTGGGCATCTATAGTCCCAGCAATTCCGAAGGCTGAGGCAGGAGGACTATCTGAATTCAGGAGTCTGAGGTTGCTGTGAGCTAGGCTAACACATGGCACTCTAGCCTGGGCAAAAGTGAGACTGCCCCCTCCCAAAAGAAGGAAAGTTTAGAACCAGGGCTTCCCCTACCCATATCGAACTTTTAGGTAAATCAGAAAAAGCTGTTCCCTTCTAGATAGATGCTAGAAATTCCTATGTGAAAGCCTAACACATATGACCTTACTTGGAAGTAGGGTCTTGCATACATAATTGATCAAGTTAAGATGACATCAATAAGAAGGACCCTAAAACAGTATGATTAATATACTTGGCTCAGTGCCTGTGGCTCAAGTGGCTAAGGCACCAATCACATACACCTAAGGTGGTGGGTTCGAATCCAGCCCGGGCCCATCAAAACAACAATGATGGCTGTAACCAAAAAATAGCCGGGCGTTGTGGTGGGCACCTGTGGTCCCAGCTACTTAGGAGGCTGAGGCAGGAGACTCGCTTGAGCCCAGGAGTTGGAAGTTGCTGTAAGCTATGATGTCACAGCACTCTACCCAGGGGGACAGCTTGAGGGTCTATCTCAAAAAAAAAAAAAAAAATATATATATATATATATTTATATATACACACATATACTTATAAAAAGGGAGAATTTGGACCTAGAAATACGAACACAGGGAGATTACTATGCGAAGCTAAAAGCAGAGATCAGGGTAATGCTTCTTTCTATAAGCCACAGAACACAACTGAGATAAATGTATCACTCAGCTTTCTAGTAGTTTGGTGTTCCACATCTTACAGAAGTGTGCGTGTGCGTGTTTGTGTATATAAAAGTTTGCTTCCTATCCAGCCTTATCCTGCAGCCCCTATCCTCCAAACACCTAATACCCCTACAGATTAAACAATATTGTCATTTTAAGACTTAGAAATTTTTAGTATATAGAACAAATAAAGAGGAATAAAATAAATGGTAAGGCTCAGAGTAATTAAAATCAGAAGAACAGGAGAAAGTAAAAATAAAACAAGGCATAAAGGAAAAAAAGTGATGCATTAGCTATCCAATAAGGTTTGGAAATCAAAGTTAGAATGTCTATCTGATTAATTTCATCACTTCTCTACCTACCAATGTAACTTACCTGGCAATATTTACTACATTATCAGCCTTCTTAGTTCTGGGATTAATTCCCTGCAAAAGCTGTTCTAAAGGAGAGACTATGAGAGCCAGCTGACTCTCTCTTAGAAGATCCATGAAGAGGTTTTCCTTCTGCAGAGTAAGATTGAGAAGTGCAAGACAGTGCTGCACTGCTTTCTCCAGGTGTTTCTTCCCTATAAACCAAAAATAAAGGCAGAAAGTTCTAAATGAACCCTAGAAATTCAGTCAATTCTTAGGAAAAAAAGATAAAGAACAAGTTTTGGATTCAAAAGCTCTCATTTTTTCAAATTTTCAGTAGCAACTTCATAAAACCATTCACCTATACAAGTCACGGTTATTTTTGTCCAGATTACTTTCATGGAATGGCATCTTGAGTGGCTTCTTCTCCTATCTCCAAAGTAAAGGGATCATTATCCCCGATCATTTAGAGCAGCAGTTCTCAACCTGTGGGTCACGATCCACAAGAACTGTATTAAAGGGCCACGGCATTAGGAAGGTTGAGAACCACTAATTTAGAGCAGTGATTATTAGACTGGGGTGACTTGGGGTGACTTGGCCCCAGAAGACCTCTGACAATATCTGGAGACACTATTGGTTATCACAACTGAGCAAATGCTACGTCATCTAATGCACAGACACCTACAACACACAGGTCATTCCACACAACAAAGAACTATTAGGCCCAAATTATCAATGGTGCCAAAACTGAGAAACTCTGATTTAGAGTAAATTCCAATCACTGTGGAAAATAAAGTATAAACAAGGATCATTTACAATACCACCACTCAAATTTACAATTCTAGCCTAACTCTTTCCATGGTTTCTTATCTGTGTATTCTGATTGATACGTTTAAAATCTCTTTTCTCACATCACAGCCACACTAAGTAGAGACAATATAGCACAGTGGTAAAAAGCACGGGCTCCAGAGCCAAACTGTCTAGGTTCAAATCCCAGCTCTGATGATTAGTGGGAAAGTCAACGTAACCAAGTGCCTCAGTTTCCCTACCTGTTAAATGGAAGATCTACCATATAAGGCTTTGAATAGATGCAATGTGCTTTTAAAACAGCCAAATCAAATAAGCACTTAGTAAGTAGTATTAATAATAATATTAAATAAAATATATTGAATACTATGTATCAGGCACCACGGTAAGTGCTTTTACAAATATTATGGGGAAACCAAAAGTACTTCAAAGCTAGGGTATATTAAATATGTTAAAGTGATAGCAGTATCTTTTTTTTTTTTTTTTTTGTTGAGATGGAGCCTCAAGCTATCCCCCTGGGTAGAGTGCCATGGCATCACAGCTCACAGCAACCTCCAACTCCTGGGTTCAAGTGAGTCTCCTGCCTCCGCCTCCCAAGTAGCTGGGACCACAGG
>CAUYQV010039406.1:0-25886 GCA_963574575.1 Galagoides demidoff | reverse complement strand
ACAGAGCCTCAAGCTATCCCCCTGGGTAGAGTGCCATGGCATCACAGTTCATAGCAACCTCCAACTCCTGGGCTCAAGCGAGTCTCCTGTCTCAGCCTCCCAAGTAGCTGGGACCACAGGCGCCCGACCATTTTTTGGTTGCAGCTGTCACTGTTGTTTGGCAGGCCTGCGGTAGGGATTCGAACCCGCCACCTTAGGTGTATGTGGCTGGCGCCTTAGCCGCTTGAACCACAGGCACCGAGCCCCTAAGTCTTTATTTTTATAAATAAAAGTCCATGTTCCTCAGTTCATTATTAAATACATTAAAGGATAATTTTCTGAGCCCAAATACCTTTTCACTAGGCAAACTATAGTGGAAACCCTCAGTGTCCCCTGCGTCCTGTTTCACACCCTAGGTTAGGGCTCCCACTTCTCGTCCACCCCTCTGTTGCCCAGCTGGTTGTGTCTCCTCCTGTATAATCCTTAATTGCGTGATGCTGTTCACATGACTGGTCCTGTCTGCCTGTGAAACCCACCAAGGGGTCCTAATTATGAGAATCTCCTAGTACAGTCATCGCACATCACAGGGGCTCAGGTGCCTGTGGAGTGGCTTTGGCTCTGGTTCACCATGGTTAATGTGAGCTGTGGAGTCTCACTGGGGTAGACTGGAGATGTTTTGATGAACGTGAGTCCAGGACCAAGAGGAATCAGCAATCCTAAGAGACGCATGTGGGATGAATTAGTGAGGAGAATCTCTGTGGAGCTGCTCCGTGGTTGTTTGATGTGTCTTTGAAATGGTACCAGAGGATTGTCTAATTAGAGTAAAATTGTTAGTTTGGTATCTGCTTCCAATTCTGCTTCCAAACTTCTTGCATTTAGGAATTACATTTTAATAACCTTCCTGTCTTCAATGCCTGCTATCTCCTAGAGGTGGTAAAAACAAAACGTTTGAATTAAGCTAAATGTGAGTAAGCATCTGGCATAGCCCTGGGAGATAATAACTGCTTTGCAGATGCTGTATGGGTTCACCAGCTCCTAGATGAATCAACTAGAGCTCCTGGGAGGTAGAAGGGACTTCAGAGGTCCCCTACTCCATCTCCTATCTGCACAAGCGTCCCTTAGCTAGACTCTGTTAAAATTCTTCTAGTTCTGGGAAGCTCAGTAACACCAAAGGGAAGCAAGTGTTTTTAAGCTGCTCTAAATGTTCACGATTCTTTCCTTCATGAGGTAGAACCACTAAGTCAGTACAGCACTGCGTGGGTTCCCTTCCCCAGGTCATGTTCAAGGGTTTCTGTATTGGCATATACCTGGGAACGTCTGAAATGTGACAGTAATGTTTAACAGTTTACAATAATAAACTTAATTAACAGACAACAGTATTAAGATTGTGGTAGGCATATGAATTGGGCAAAACCCTTCTGCCTTGTAGCCAAATTTCTGTGCTCACGAGTTTTATTCAGCAAATCTGATAGATGAACACACGTGGAGTCTTATGTCCAGATGACCTCTGAGTTTACCTTCCCCTGTGCCTTCTAAATCTTCTGCATCTCTGTAGACCTGTGTTTTTCAACCTTTTTAAATAATCTCGTGGCTCACTTGAACCTATAGTTAAGTGTGAGCAGCACACTTAAGTCATGTTGCTCAACAAAAGATTGAAAAGGGGAGTATACTTACTGTGCTTTGAACTCCTTTCCAAATAATTAATGATCTTTAAAACTTTTCACGGCACACCAGCTGAAAATCACTGCTATAGACTGATGTCAGCTGAACCACCTTCACCCTACACGAGAAGAGCAGGCAGTGTGAACTCTTGTTCTTTTCCCGGCAGTGAGTGAGTGGAGGCGGCATTTCTGCCTGGAGGCCTTTCCTGAGCTGCATCCCAGATGCACCTGTGTTTTCTGCCACCCTCATGGTTATCTTTGCCCTCTGTGCCCTGTGCCTGCACCGCTGGTCGCGGGATGATCTTCTAGCCCACCTGGAGCCTTTTCCTTATCAATTATTTCACACCTGCCCCTTCCTATGTGCGCCCTACATTCATGGCCATGTTTTGTTTTCTTCTGTTTTGCTGCCCTTGTCCGCTGGAATCTCATGTTTATTTTGAGCTGATCTCTGCACCCTGAGACTTTGGTCCTCTGTATTCATATTGGCCTTCTGTGAAGTGTCTATTGGGCTCCTATCGTGAAGTGTGAGGCCTTTTTTGTGACATGACAGACAACAGTACTCTTCTGTTAGTATCCCACCCTTGGCCTTTCAGTTGACGTGGTGTTTACTGACCATTCTTAACACCACTGGTGACAAGCACCTAGCACAGGTGTGGCTCCATCTCTGCCAGTGTCAGAACATTTCCTGTGCCTACACTGAGCCTAGGACATCAGGTTATCTTAACTTGGATCTCCAGATTTTAAAAGTCCTTAAGAAAGCAGAATGAGGCCGGGCCGCAATGGCTCATGCCTGGAATCCCAGCACTCTGGGCAACCGAGGTGAGCGGATCACCTGAGCTCATGAGTTAGAGATCAGCCTGAGCCAGAGCGAGATCCTGTCTCTAAAAATAGCCGGGCATTGTGGCAGACGCCTGTAGTCCCTGCTACTCAGGAGAACAAGGTAAGAGAATTTCTTGAGCCCAAGAGTTTGAGGTTGCTGTGAGCTCTAATACTGTGGCACTCTACTGGGGGTGACAGAGTGAGACTCTGAAAAAAAAGAAAGAATGGAAGGGAGGGAGGGAGGGAGGGGAAGGGGAGGAAGAGAAAAGGAAGGGAAGGGAAGGGAAAGGGAAGAAAAGGGCAGCACCTGTAGCTCTAGGAGTAGCACACTGGACCCATATGCCGGAGGTGGTGGGTTCAAACCCAGCCCCAGCCAAAAACTACAAAAAAAAAGAGAGAAAAGGAGAGAGGAGTGAGTCCTTATGCTCTCTACTGGGGGTCATGCTACTTCCAGAAAAATAAAAAAGAACATTGGAGTTTCTTGTAGATATCTGGTAAATACCAAGTTCTGTGACTATCAGAGTGTATATTAGAGCAATTCCAAGCGTAATAATGTTTCCAAGGGCTCTGCCAGAAAACAAACAAACAAAATGAAGCCTTGCTGATTTTACTTCTGGTCGTTCTATTGTTGAGAAAGATGTGTTAGTGTCTCTATAATTGTAAACTCATCTATTTCTTCTTTCAGTTTCATTAGTTTTTACTTCAGATGGTTTTGTTCCTTTGTTGTTGATGGATAAACATTTAGGATTGCTATTGTCCCTTTTATCATTATAATTCTGCTCCGTAGCTCTAGTAATTTTTCTTGTTCTGACGCCTACGTTATCTGATGTTAACATAGTCAATCCTGTTTGCCTTTGATTAATGTGGGCCTGATGAATCTTTTTTCTGTCCCTTTATTTTAAATTTGTCTTGTTATTTGGAGTAAGTTTCTTGTAGACAGCATATGGATGGGTCGTGTTCTTTAATCCCCTTGTACAGCTTTTCCCTGGTTGCTCCAGGTATGTTAGATACGTGAGACTCCAGTGGCAAAAAAAGATCCCTCTTCTGTTAGCGTCCCACCCTTGGCCTTTCAGTTGACGTGGTGTTTACTGACCGTTCTTAACAGCACCGGTGACAGGCACCTAGCACAGGTGTGGCTCCGTCTCTGCCAGTGTCTATGGCAGACCTCTCGAGTCAGACTAGGGGTCAGGCACAGCGGCTCTTGCCTGTAATACTAGAACTCTGGGAGGCCAAGGCAGGAGGACAGGTGTGAGCAAAATAAATAAACCCCATCGCTACAAAAATAAATGTTAGCCAAGCATTGTGACAGGTGCCTATAGACCCAGCTATTCATGAGGCTGAGGCAGGAGGATCACCTGAGTCCAGGTGTCTGAGGTTACTGTGACCTAGGCTGATTTGGTCCCGGGTGGCAGAGCTCCCCAGATGGTGAGCCTGGACTCACCCTCTGAATTCTTCTCATCACAGCCTTCCAAGCAGCCACTACCAATGGCTCATAATTTTTATTGGAAGTAAAATGTATCTGTGATCCTGGGAATAGACCTCAGTGAAGCCAACAGTCCCTGCCTTTAGGTTAAAACCCATTACTTCTCATCCGTCTGCTGTTAACCGAGCTCCTGTCCGCCAAGTTTTCACCATGCTAAGGAACCTGAAGAACACTTCCAAACTCCTCACGACCTCACAGATGTCCTCACAGAAGTTGAAGATCAGAGTTACACTGGTGGACTCCCGAGTTCACGCTCGGGCTTTGTGCATGGAAAGGAGTTTGTATTAGGTATCTCCATCTACTGGATTTCCTAGCCCCTAAATAAGATTTACAATAAGGGGGATGGGTTAGACAAACCGTTCCATGGAGTCCGTATTATGGAATGCTACTCGGTGATAAAAAGAATGAACTACTGTTATACAAAACAACTGGATAGATCTTGAAGGAATTATGTGTGAGAAAAAGCCAATCTCAAAAGATTACTTACTGTTTGATTCCATTTATATGATATTCCTGAAATGACAAAATTATAGGGATGAAGGGGAGATTAGTGTTCCCAGGGCTTAGGAAGAGGGAAGGGAAGAAGGTTCCTGTAGCTACACAAAGGTAGCAGGAGGGGCCCTTGTATGTTATAAAACTGTTCTGTAGCTCAACTACGGTGTCCGCCACAAAATTGCTAACACTGATGAAGTCAGGATAGGTGAGTGAATTCTATCAACGTCAATTCTCTGGTTGTGATATTGTTAATATTATAGTTATACAAGATGTAACCATAGGAATGGGAACCCCGGTAAAGGGTATATAGGGACTAGTACTTCTTACAGCTGTACAAAACCTGTTATCCAGAAAGGTTCCAGAAAGGTCACAGTAAACATTTCAAGAGCTGCAACATCTGATAGCAATTAAGTATCAGAGGGACTCACTCCTTCCGAATAGGAGAGAATGTTTTCAAACTTACAGTGGCCGTGTTCCTAAAGTGTTGTCATGTTTCGACTTTGCCTACTTGTTCCCAAAGGAGTCTGCGTCTTCGTCTGGTCTGACTCATCTGCATTATAACAGGAGACTGCTTATCTAACGAATTCGTCAGCCTGAGAACCCACTTCAAACCTGACAAAGTGTTGGTTTATAGCTATTTGTTTTGGTTTCTATTTTTACTATGAAACAGTGAGCAAGAATGAGATCTCAAGTTTCCGTTCCCCATTAAAATGGGAAGGGACGTGTTTGGGGGACGGGATATTTCAACTGGAGATGACAGACGTGTGTGTCCTGTGAGTCAGTCCCCACTCCCGAGTCCATGGAGACGTCATTCGCTGACCAGGGCGTTTAATCTTCTGACGGGTCTGGGTATTTCCTCTGAAATCTTCTTACCACACTTCAGGTAGCCAATAACAGTAAGTTGCCACAGATGCAGGACAGAGCGGGGTGATTCTCCTCCCCCAAGTACAGCAGAATTGTCTGCCATGCCAATAATTGCTGATTACTGTCCCTGCCAAATAAAAAGGATTTTATGCCTAAACATTGTGTTTCCTCCCCACGCTTTACATCTTGAAGCAGGATTCTTGCTGATATGCTTTTATCTATCATAAATAAAAAATCCCCCAGATTGAGTATTTTTATACTTATTTATTTATTTTTAATTTCAGATTAACATATGGGTTCAAACAATTAGGTTATCTTGTTTGCATTTGTTAGGTAAAAATCCCAGTTGAGCCCGCCACCGGGAGGTGCACCACGGTACCCTCACACTGTGCTCATTGGGCCGGAGCTTTTTCATATTTAAATACAACATTCTTGAAAAAGTAGTACCACAGGCAGCAGGTAAAATGCAAACAGTTTTACAATTTTTTTAATTGAAACAGAAAAGGAGCACAACTGGCCAGGACTTGCTTGAGTAATTTCTTTGGGGCAAGTGTATATTCTTAAAGACGCTTGTCCCTTTGTGCAATAATTAACTCAGATGAGTCTTAACTGCCAGTGTTCGTTAGTGTCTTCGAGGATGCTCAGGCCAGTGAGCTTAGTTTGGTAATAAGGAAGGAGAAACGGGTGAGTTTAAAGTGATTTTCTTTACTTGCACTTTATCCAGCTTAGTATCAGAAAAGCAGTAACAACTAACGAATCGTAGAATGATCCACTGCATCTGGCTCAGATGGCTCCTGGGCAGCCACTGTGTGCTGGAGCCTTGTGCAGACTTCGGGGTACTTCACATTTTCTAGGAAAACCCTGCACTGTCCGTCAGAGGCTGCAGGGGCGTCCAGTGCTGCACACATTCACCCCTGGACGTGCCACATTCCCCGGGGTGACTTCATGTCTTTGCAAATCTAGTTTCAGTGGTTGCTGTCACATGAAGTAGGCACAGCACGGAAACCAGTGTGGAGCAGAAAAAGGAGAAGGCGGCGTCAGGCGGGACCCAGTGGGCACGCTCACCCCGTTAGTGAGGGGTGGGGGAGGCCGGGTGGGGTGGCTCACACCTGTAATCCCAGCACGTGGGAGGCCCAGGAGGGTGGATTGTCTGAGCTCACAGGTTCGAGATCAGCCTGAGCCAGAGAGACCCCCATCTCTAAAAATGCAAGGCATTATGGTGGGCATCTGTAGTCCCAGCTACTCGGGAGGCTGAGGCAAGAGAATCACCTGAGTCCAAGAGTTTGAGGTTGCTGTGAGCTGTGGTGCCACAGCACTCTACTGGGGGCAACAAAATGAGACCGTGTCTCAAAAATAAATACATACATACATACATAAGTCATGGTAGGTCTTTCCAAATACAATGAAATGTTATCTTTCTTTTGATTTATGTGTTTTTTTTCCAAACAACTATTAAGTTGTTGAGTACATAAATGTAATCAAGTTATTTGGATCTAACCACCTAATGAAACTGTTAGATATTTCTACAGAGGGTGCCAAAAAAATAAATGCACGCTTTAAGAAAAGAAAAACTGTATTAAAACTGTAATACTTAATATATACCAATAGCATTTTTTATTATGCATCTTTTATCTTTTAAAAGATATTTGCAGAGGTCAAACATGACTTGAATATTACAAACTTAATACAGTGTTTTCCCTTTCTTGAAATGTGTACACATTTTTGGCACCCCCTGTATTTTGTTGTTTTTTTTGTTTGTTTGTTTGGTTTTTTTTACTGTTTTTTTTTTTCTTATTGAATGGTAACTATGTACATTAATGCACTTCTGGGGTACAGTGTGGGGTTTTCACATGCAATCCGAAATACTTCCATCAAACTGATCAACACAGCCTTCATGTCATTTTCTCAGATATTGTTTTAAAACGTTCTGATTCTACTCTTAGAGTTTCACTTGTACCCCTGTAAGATAAACCTCAAAAATGGTCCCTCCAATCCCCCTGAACCAGTATTTTTCTAACAGGATATTTGCATGGATTTTTAATTGCAAAGAGACAAGGGTGTCTTCATAAGGTGAGTTCTGGCAGTCTCCATCTTAACCAAGCAACCAAAATCAGCATCACTAATAGTGGGGCAATCTGATATATAGACCCTCTGATGTGATGCAATTTGAAATACACAGCATTGTCTAAAAGTATTCTTTCCAAAAAAATGTTTTATCTGAATTTAATCAGGGCTGCTAGAACAGCACGAGCCAATAGAAATATAGTGTGAGCCACATAAGTAATGCAAAGTTTTCTGGGAATCACATTAGAAAAGTGAAAACAAAATTTAAAAAATGCATGGGTGAAATTAATTTAACAATATACTTTATTTAACCTGATATACCCCCCCAATAGTACCATTTCAACATGCAATTAACATAAAAAGCATAAATATTTTACTTTTTTTTTTTTTGAGATAGAGTATTGCTCTGTTGCCCTGGGTAGAGTGCAGTGATGTCATCCTAGCTCACAGCAACCTCAAACTCCTGGGCTCAAGTGATCCTCCTGCCTCAGCCTCCCAAGTACCAGAGAACCATTTCCTCTAGTGAGAAATGATTTCTCACCTTCTCTAGTGAGAAAATGATTCTAGAAATGCAATTTTAACCAGGAATCAAAGTTCATGGATGCTCACCATGACACCCAGCTAATTTTTCTTTTTTTTCTGGTAGAGACAAGGCCTTGCTCTTGCTCAGGCTGTTGTCAAACTCCTGAGCTCCAGTGATCCTGCTACTTCAGCTTCTCAAAGTGCTAACAACACAGGCCTGAGCTACCATGACTGGCCTTACATTCCTTTTTTTTGTATTGTCTTCAAGATTCAGCTTATGGGCTCGGCGCCTGTGGCTCAATGGGCTAAGGCGCCAGCCACGTACACCTAAGGTGGCGGGTTCGAATCCCCAGCCCGGCCCGCCAAACAACAATGATGGCTGCAACCAAAAAAAAATGGCCGGGCATTGTGGTGGGCACCTGTGGTACCAGCTACTTGGGAGGCGGAGGCAGGAGACTCGCTTGAGCCCAGGAGTTGGAGGTTGCTATGAGCTGTGATGCCATGGCACTCTACCCAGAGGGATGGCTTGAGGCTCCGTCTCAAAAAAAAAAAAAAAAAAGATTCAGCTTATGTTTTTATACTTAATGTACATTTCAATTCAGATGCTAAATTTTTATTGGAAATACTTGAACTGTATCTAGACTTCATAAAGTTTGTTACTGAAAAAGATTTGCATACCCACATTGTTCCAAATACTTAAAATTTTTTCAATAACTGAATTGAATTTTAAATTCCAATGAACTAAAATAAAATTTATGATTCAGTTTCTCAGTTGCATTATCCACATTCCAAGTGTTCTAAAGCCACATGTAGGTAGTAGCTACCATACTGGATGATGCAGACCTCACCTCAATTTCCACGTTAGAGGAAATAAAGAGTAAAGGGGATGGTAGATAGACAAGTTAACTAGCACCAAGAGACAATCCAGAATGTGAGATAGACTTCCCAAAAAGGCAAAGTTGGCTGTGCGCAGTGGCTCATACCTGTAATGAGAGTACTCTGGAAGGCTGAGGCAGGAGGATCCCTTGAGCTCAAGAGTTCAAGACCAGCCTGACCAAGAGCCAGATCCCCATCTCTGCTGGATGTTGCAGCATGTGTCTGTAGGCCCAGCTACTTGGGAGGCTGAGGCAGGAGGATCGCCTGAACCCAGGAGTCTGAGGTTGCTGGAAGCTAGGGTGACACCACAGCACTCCAGCCTGGAACAGAAGAGTGAAACTCTGCCTCAAAAAAAAAAAAAAAAATTCAATGTTATTAAAAAAAATGAGGAAATTATCCTAAACTAAAAGAAAATAAAGAGGAAAGTAATATTTGAAAATAAAGACAAAACAAAATAGCTTGGGGAAATTTCTTTGAACAACTGGGGAATTTTGAATATAATACTATATTCTAGATATTCTGGAATTATTGCTTATTTTCTTAGGTGTGATAATGGCATTAGGCATCATAATGGTTATGAAGGAGATTCTTTATTTCTATAATAAATTCTAAATATAATTCTATCATAAATTATATAATAGCTCTAGTGAAAAAATGATTCTAAAAATGCAATTTTAACCAAGTATCAAAGTTCAAAGGAGCAAGAATGTTTTGGGGCGTGTGAGACCTCAAAATATTTATCTTCTCTGCAACCTTTTCACAGGAAGCCACTGGTGGATACCCTTCTCCAAAATGGAGTAAGCTAAGGAAGAGGAAGATGGGGCAGCGCCCGTGGCTCAAAGGAGTAGGGTGCCGGCCCCATATGCCGGAGGTGGCGGGTTCAAACCCAGCCTGGCCAAAAACTGCAAAAAAAAAAAAAAAGAAAGAAAGAAAGAAAGAGGAAGATGTAGAATTGAGGAGGCAGGAGAATCTCAGGATGGCAGGTCTTAGAAAGCAACCATTACAGACTGAAGCAAGAAGAGAAAAGCTCCAAGGGAGATGTCTCCATGAAAAGCAAAAACGGACAGGTGGATCACGTGGTGTGTTGGATTATATTGTGGGCAGTTTTATAATTCTGTAGGAAAATTTTCAGAGAGAAATTTGTGTTCTGGGGTTTTTTTTTGGCCAGGGCTGGGTTTGAACCTGCCACCTCTGACATATGTGACTGGTGTCCTACCCTTTTGAGCCACAGGCTCCGGCCCAGAGAAAAATTCTTAGGTGTGTTCAGTGGTGTATTAGTAAAATCCTCTCTGAAGAAAAAAACAAACAAAAAAGAAGCCCTGTGTTGTAGCTCTGGTTGATTTCCATGACTCCCACTATAGCTGATTTCAAAGTACCAACAGGTTGCAAGAAATGCCCACAGAGGCTCTAGGAAGAGTTGTTTTCAACAAAATTAAGCAAATAAACCAATAAGATAATTTTTAACCCTAGGATTAATACTAAGTTTTATAACTGAGAAAAATGGAATCACAGCCCTCTGTGTGACTCAGCGATGAACAATATTTACTTTGTCACAACAGTGAGCACGCTGAAGGGTGGTTTAACCTTTGAAAATGTGACACAATCACACTGAGACAATGAGGGCAGGGAAGCCGGCGGGAAAGGGAGCTAAATGTCCACCAGGAAGAGATGATGCTGAAAGTGGAAAAATCAAGAAATAGCAGAACGGACATTTTATTTAGAAAGAGGATGTAAAAAAAAGTAAGGGCCAAAAGAGATCAGCGTTGGTGCCTATAGGGTGCAGACCCAGGAATGGTGAGTAGTGCGCAGAAAACTGATTTTCTTTATAAACCCTGTAATACTATTAGACTTAAACACAGGCATAGACTCACACACACACACAACTTAGGTGGAAAAAGGGGGGAAATTCAGACTTCTGGTTATAGAAAACTAGCTGAACATAGACTTTCTTTTTCTTTAAGAGATCAGGTCTGGGCTGGGAGCAGTGGCTAACACCTGTAATCCTAGCATCTGGGAGGTTGAAGCAAGAGGATCGCTCCAGGTCAGGAGTTCAAGACCAGCCTGAGCAAAGCTAGAAACTATCTCCACTAAAAATATAAAAATTAGCTGGGTGTGGTGGCATGTGTTTATAGTTCCAGATACTCGGGAGACTGAGGCAGGAAGATTGCTTTAGCCCAGGGGCCTGAGAGTGCTGTGAGCTACCTGGAGGCCCTGGCACTCTAGCCCAGGTGACAGAGAGAGACTCTGTCTCAAAAAAAAAAAAAAAAAAAGAGAGAGACAGAGGCCAGCAGGCTGGCGAGCAGTGGCATGATCATTGCTCACTGTAATCTTGAATTCCTGGGCTCAAGCAAGCCTCCGACTTCAGCCTTCTGAGTAGCTAAGACTACAGGTGCACACTACCCTGTCCAGCAATTTTTTTTTTTGAGACAGAGTCTCACTTTGTCACCCCCAGTAGAGTGCTGAGGCATCATAGCTCATAGCAACTGCAAACTCTTGGGCTGAAGTGACCCTCTTGCCTCAGCTTCCTGAGTAATTGGGACTACAGGCACCCGCCACAATGCTGGGCTATTTTTAGAGACGAGGGTCTCACTCTAGCTCGGGCTGGTCTTGAACTTGGGAGCTCAGGTGATTTGCCGGCCTTTGCCTCCCACAGTGCTAGGATTATAGGCATGAACCACCATGCCCAGCCTCAGCCCAGCTAATTTTTAATATATAGTATTTTGCAGACATTGGGTTCTTGCTGTGTTGCCCAGGCTGGCCTCAAACTCCTGACCTCAAGCAATCCTCCCTCCTCAGCCTCCAAAAGTGCTTGGATTACAGACATGAGCCACCATGCCTGGCCTGAACACAAACCTTTATCACTCTTCCAATATCTTTTGAAATAACAAAAGGAATATAAAAATAAACCAATAACTCTCATGGAAAGCCAACAGAATAAAGCAACAATAAATCAAGACAGTTAAAAATTTCTGGGTGACACAAAAGAGTCAGAATCATGCTGATTGCTAAACCAGATTAAAAAGTAACTCACACAAACCAAAAAGTAGGTTTTGTCAGCAAAGCCCTTTAAACCTCTAAACTGACAGCTCCATTGCCCTTTTATAGGAAAGGGAAGTTATCCGCCAGCAGATAACTATCTGTTAGTTAGATAACTAGTTCTCCAGGATGCAATTACTAATAGATTCCGTATGAGGGGATGACAGTAGAGGCCCTGGGTAGTGTCCCAGGGGACTTACAGCCACCAAGAGGGAAGGAACTCCTTGGAGAAAAAATGTTCTGACTTTGCTTACACCACTAGGCTGAATGATGATCACTTCACTTAGAGCTTCTGGAATCATGACCTGTATCCACCACCAGACACACAGGGAGCCTTACAAGACCACATGAAAGCCCAGTGGTCAGAACTACGACTGAATACGTCAGTGAGGATCCTTGTGGTCACCCTCGAGAGCCCCTCACTCAGTTCTAGCTCATCTAGAGCCCCAAGTGTGTCCTGCACGCTGTCCTTTTGAAGACCTGGCTCTTCAACTCCCTTCAGTTCGGTGAGTTTCCCCACATTTTCCCAGACATTTCTTTCTTTCAAGTTTCAACTAAGTAGACTCAGTCTGTTGTGATAAAAAACTAAAATGATTCTCAAATGACAAATCACTTAATTTCATGCTATTATAATTTTAGATACAATTGTAATATGTAACAGGTCATATTATGATTCATGAGCTTGATTTAATACCCTTTCCTGCCTTCAAGTGGAGGTTTTTCCAAGTTCTTGGTGATTGTTGGGAAAAGAATTTTAGGATGCACCACGTAAGCCAAACAACAGCTTTTTAATTGAAAATGAGGTTCAGTGCCTGTAGCACAGTGGTCACGGCGCCGGCCACATGCACCAGAGGTGGTGGGTTCAAAACCAGCCCAGGCCAGTTAAACAATGACAACTGCAACAAAAAAATAGCTGGGCATCATGGTGGGCACCTATAGTCCCAGCTGGAGCAAGAGAATCACTTACACCCAGGAGTTTGAGGTTGCTGTGAGCTGTGATGCCATTGCACTCTACTGAGGGCGACATAGTGAGACTCTGTCTCCAAAAAAAAAAGAAAGAAAGAAAGAAAATACACACACTAAATAAATAAAAATGAAAGTCCACTCCCAGCTGCCCTAGGAGAAGTGGTTTTAGGTCACTTGTGTTTTACTAATTCAACACTAAGGGTTGTTGGCTTTTACTAAGAATTTAAGTAGTAAGTCCTAGAACTGGGTTCCCTCCAATTTTCCTACTTTATATGGTTGTCTTAGAATTGTCACGGTGATTTTAAGAGCAGAGAAGTTTAAAAACTGCAATGTAAATGATATTGTAATTCCCCAAGATTCATCTGACAGAGATCACTTGTAATTCCCCAAGATTCATGTGACAGAGATCATGGACAAGCCAAGTGAAGCCAGTGCTTGCCTGTGGTTATCAGGTCCTCAGGTCAGCTTCTGCTTGAGGGTTGTTCACCTTAACATCTGCATCCACTCTGTACGCCCCTGCATCAGTCTCAGCCCTGGCTCCTAGTCTCCTACTCTGATAATAGTATTACAGAGAATTCATATTTTTTCCCATGCCCATGCAACATGTACAAAATGCTCATAAGTAATACCACCACCACCACCACACACACACAGATCAATAAATCCCAAAAGTATGGTGCATCTTACAAGGGTACATGTGAAATTTACTAGGATGTAGAATATAAATGTCTTAACACAATAACTAAGAAAATGTCATGAAGTCTATATTAACCAGTTTGATGAAAACACTTCAAATTGTATATAAACCCAGCACACTGTACCCCAAGATTGCATCAATGTACACAGCTATGATTTAATAAAAAATAAATAAATCCCAAAAGGTACAAATGGCCCACAGTATAAAACCAACCAAAAAAGAAATTAACAATAAAAGCATGTCCAAATTTATATACTTGGAAAAAATAAAAGCTTCAACTATAAAAATTTAGGCAAGAATGGTAATAGGAACATTATCTGTCAAAATCTGTGATATCACATATGATAAAATGATTCCTAGAGCAAATTTTGTAGCCACAACTATATTCACTAGAAACCAAAAAAGATGGAGAATATGTAAAGTATGCAGTCAATTCAAAAAGGTAGAAAAAAGAAAACAGGATAGACATGCTGTAAAACAGAAAATATTATTTTAAAAAATAGTCTTGGTTAATAAAGCCAAAAGTTGGTCTTGCAAGAAAGAAGAAAAGTAGTCAAAATTATGAATGAGAAAGGGATTATATGTAAAGATCATGATTTCAAAATCATGTGCCTTTGTATTATTGAAGTCAGGAATTCCTACTTAAGCAAGACAAAAGATTGAAAACCATACAAACACACACAAAAGGGCAGATTTGACTTCCACAAAAGAAAGGGTTAAAACGTATGATACATAGAAGAGTCCATGAACAAAATTAATAAATGAACTAGAAGAAAATATTTGGTACATATATAAGAAAGAGCCAAAAGCTGTCATTTGGGACTACAGATGCGAGCCACCATGCCTGGCTAACTTTTTATTTTGTAGATAGGGGGTCTAGATATGTTGCCCGGGTTGGAATGCAGTGGTGCAATCTTAGTTCACTGTAGCCTTGAACTACTGGGCTCAAGAAATCCTGCTGCCTAGGTCTCCAGAATAGGTGGGACTACAGGGGTGTGCCATCAGGCCCACCTTGATATCCTGTTGATGGGGAATGGAAATTGGTAGAATGTTTGCAGGGAAAATTAGCAGTATATGTTAACATTTTAAATTGTGCATACCTTGTTGGATCAGTCATTCTGCGTCCAGAAATCCATCCTCTGAAAACACATGAACATCTCCATAAAGATGCTCAGTGAAACATCTTTTCGGATTAGTGAGAAAAAAGGAAAACAGAGGATTATTAAGTAGTTATTAAAATGGATGAGTATATCTATGGGTAATTACATGAAAAATTTCCAAGAGTAGGAGTTAAATGGCAAACAGTAAAATACTGAATGCCAATGACATAGCACAGTGCCATTTGGATATGTATGACATATAGTCATGTGTATATTGTATGTGTGTTGAAGGCAAGTATGACATAGAGCCTTTCACTTTTACTTCATATATTCCAGGGTTATTTTAATGATTACTATAGATGTATTATATATTATATGGTGTAATAATATTCGAGAAAAAGAAAATTTTTGTAAAGCGATATTAAATTGTTAGTTGTGTGTACCTTAGAGAGAGGAGAAAGGGATGAAATTTTTTACTTTCTACTCTGTTAAAAACAATGCTTGTGTCATGCAATTTCTGTGAAAGTAAAAATTATTAATACGAATAAGTAATCCATAGGAAAATACTTTTCAAGTGAAATGAACCCCAAGTCAACCTTAGCAATTTTTCAAAGTCACAATAAAAAATAAAATAGATGGCTTTGTGTTATTTTTGTCTGGTACTTTTCCAATTTTCCTTCCTTTACAACACAATTAGCAATTACTTCCAGGGAATGCCTCACTCTCAGGCCTACAGTTCAAGCATGGTTAGCAGAATTTCAGCTGAGCGCCCAGAACTGGCAAGGGTTATCACTGGTAGGGTTACTTTTTTCTATTCTATTAAAGCGGTATGTATTTTGTAACTGATTTCCAAAAAAAGATACTCAGTTTAAAAAAAAAAATCACACATCATATTGTTTATTTTACTGGGATTGTACAAAGGTATTAAGTGAGTATGAAAATAAAGTAATTACATGGAATAAGATCGTGCTCAATTAACGATTGCTGGTATTAAACCCCCCTCGCTAACACTGAGCACCTACTGCGTGCCAGGCAGCAGCGTAATTAGAAGCAGCAGGACTGGGCACCGAGACATGGCTCTACTAGGCTGGTCTCCCAGGAGTATGCTTTGAAATACATAAAGCCTAAACCTTAAATGTAAAGGTCCACAAATAAAAGAGGCGTAGGGTGAACAGATAATAACTAAATACTAAAGAAAGCTACATTCTATCTCCTTTGATGGCTGACAGTCTGGATCGCACAGTGTGCCGGCACGCGCGCACTCCCGACGGATGTCGCCAACGTGCCGTATCCAGTTTCACGTGAGCGGAGCCGCAGTCGGGGGCAGGCGTGCAGCGCACGGCACGACTCGGGACCCACACTGCACGGGGCAGACATTTCTCGTCGGGGACTCAGGCGCTTCGTCCCCCGCTCCCCGCCCTCCCCTGCCCACTCGGGCTCACACTGGAGGACACGAACGTCCCGACGCATGTTCATTAGCCAGTCGCCTCCTCCATTTTGACCCCAGTCTCCTTTAGGGGAACTGAGCAGCGCGGTTTTAAAGCCACCAAGGAATGAAAACTTAAAAAGGGAGGAGACGGTGTGGGCCTTGGGCGCCCCTCGGCGCGAGGGCTTCCACGCCGGCCGGGGATGCAGGGAGGGCTCGGCCCGGGCCGGAAGGACAAAGGACACTTGGCGGACGAGGCCGCCCAGCCCGCGCCGGGCTGCTTCCGGGCCGACGGGCTCCGGCTCGCGGGGGTGGGGGCCGGCGGGGCCCGCCCCGCAAGACAAAGCGGCGGCACCGCCCCGCGGCGCGCGCGCGGCGCCCGTGCACGTGAGCGCGAGCACGAGCGCGGGGGACGGTTAGAAATGGCGGTTGGGACGGCGGAGGGGGAGGGGGCGGGAAGCGGGGCCTGCTCGCGGGGCCCGGCCTCGGCTCCGCCCTGGGCCCGCCGGGACTCGGGGAGCCGGGCTGCTGCGCCAGCCCTCCTCCTCCTCCACGCTCCCGGCCTTGCCGGCTGATTGCCGGCCCGGGAAGAGAGCACGACCCGGCCGAGCGAACAAAGGAGCTGCGGGGCAAGGCGCCGGCCGCCCCGGCCAGCCCGCTGCCGAGCGTTCGCGACGTTCCCTAAGATGGCGGCCGGCGCGCAGGGGCGGGGCGGGGCTGGCCGCGCGTCGGCTCCGGGGCCTGCGCGGCTGGCGGGTGGGGCGGGCGCGCCGACTGGTCCTCATGGCTGCCGCTCCGGAGCCCGGCGAGCCCAGGAAGCGGAAGGTAACCCGGGGGCGCGGGGCGGGCGGCGTGTGCGGACGCGGCCTCGGCCCGCAGCCCGCGTCGCCGGCTTCTCTGCCGCCCGCGGGCGTGAAGCTCGGGGCTGCTGCCGACCCTCCCCTCGTCCCCGGCATTTTCATCTGACTTGCCAGGACAAAATCGACTAGACTGGGGGAGGAGGGGACCATGCATTCCATGACTTAACTGCAGGTCTTTATGAAACAGAGAATACTGCATCCTTTGGCAGGGAAAATTTGCTGGTGAAGGTCAATAGTAAAGGCAGCGTGATTTAAAAACTCCTTGAGGAGCTAGAGTCTTTATGTTCTATTCTTTGCATTTAACATGGATGTAGCTGCGGAGGTATGAAAACTTGGAATTTATATCCTGCTGGAGGATGAGATGAAAGGGATGGTATTTTTTACCGTTAGTTTCCTTCCAACCAAGTGTCTTGTACAGCGTTGTTCGTAACCAGTAGCCTGCCTGGCAGGTAACCCTGCCTTGGGGCTCTTCCCTCTTCAGCCGTCCACGTGCTCCAGCCTATGATAAGCCTATGACCTGCATAGTTTCACCCCTCTTGCTCAAAATCCAGTCTTAGCCGCCTATTTCTTTAAAACCCAGATTCTTGGCATGGTAAAGCTAAACCAGGTTTTCCAGCCTCCCTGCAAGGGACGCCTCTGCCTCCCAAAAGCCAACCGAGGTGCTTCATTCCCCTTTCCTGGCATCTTGTACGTAGCTTTTGTCATTACAGCGTTTATTGTATTGGACGGTAAGAATTTATATATCTTGTCTTTTTTCCTCGGCTCCTTAAGCGCAGGGAACCCAGCTTACATCCTCAGTACAAATAACAGGTGTTCATAGGGAAAAAAGAAAACAAAATTGTAACTAGTAAACCGTGGAGGCAGTAACCAATCATGAGCAAATATTTATTGAAAGCCTACTGTGTGCCAGATGGTTCTTAATATATGGGGGGTTTTGTTTCAGACAGAAGGTCTCCGCTGTATTGCCCAGGCTGTATTTGAGTTCCAGGCTCAAGTGATCCTCTCAAAGTAGGTGGGACTATAGGCAGCTGCCACGGCACCCCAATGTATAAATTTAAGATTATTGTCTACTTGACTTGGAAATTTCGCTCACTTCTTGCTCATCCTTGCTTCACTACAGACATTTCCATCTAAATTTGGCCAAGATATCAGATCAGATGGTTAATATGAACAAATATTGCATTGTGTCCATATTTAATACCCAGACAAGTTTTGTCAATTATATGCTAATGGTGCCTTTCTGTTTTTACTCTCTCATACCCTGACCATTTGGGACACATGTGGTGTTAAAAAAAAGATGCATCCTTGTTCAAAATTTGCATATTTCAAGGTGCACCATAACTACAAACCTTAAGTCCTAGTTCAGCTTTAGAATAAACACTGAGATCTTGTGTGGGACTTTTATCCCTTCTGTATCTGATTGTTCATCTTTGACAGGAAATAACTGCTGTCTTTTAAGGGTCGTAAGAGTGCCTAATCCACCTGAAATCAAAACAACTCAATGATTAAGGAAAAAAATGGATCAGTATTGACAGATTTAACTGGCTCATCAGTTGCAAAACACTATTGTAGTCAGTGAAATGAAGGATACGTTCAAGCCCTAAAAGAGCACTGTCACATTGGGGATGGCCCTGCACAAAAATAAAAAAAAAAAGACCCACAAATAAATTGCTCGTGAAACACTAGTACCTATCAAAGCTCATCAAAGAGAGAAAGTGGATATAAGCTATGACTGCTTAACAGCCAATGGCAATGTCAGAAAAGTAAGTCTGCAGTTATTCAAAAGAATTTGTCAGTGATCATGCTGGTATAACCCAGGGGAAAAGATTATTTGGTCATTAAGATTAGCAACCCTAGGTAAAAATAGGGGTTACCAAGCCATCATACCTTGATAGAACTACCCTTAAAAACTTCCATTTGCCCCTTCATTCTTGTTCTTCAAAAAACTTTGTAAGATTTGGTATATACAGGTAAATTCACATTCAGGAAAATTCTGAATTCATTAATTCGCCTATTGAACAAATATGTATAGGGTACTTACTATTTAGGCACTGAAGTAGAGGGGGAAATCAGTAAGACTTTTTGAGGCACCCATGCAACGATCAGGAGAAAGGCAACATTAGGGAATAACCACCTGGGCTTATTAGAGGAATAAAGCCAGGGTGCCTGGACTAGAGGACAAGGGAGAATGAGATACAAAAGGGCTAGGTGCCAGACCTTTAGGGTTGCTGTTCCCAACCTCTGGACCAATACCAGTACCAGTATGGGGTCTGTGGCCTGTAGGGACCAGGTGCGCAGCAGGTGGGGATAGTGGAAGTTTCTTCCGTATTTACTGCTGTTCGTGCATCAGCACCTGAGCTCCACTTCCTGTCACATCAGGTGGTGGCACTGGATTCTTATAGAACCCCAAACCCTACTGTAAACTGCATACTTGAGGAATCTGTGTACTCTTATAACTTATAAAAGTCTTTTTTTTTCCCCTTATAAAAGTCTAATCCTGCCCATCCCCAATGGAAAAACTGTCTCCTGTGAAACCAGTCCCAGGTGCCAAAAAAAGGTTAGGGACCACTGATGTAGGGCCTTGGGTGCAAAGGTAAGCAGTACATATATTATTTTGAGCACAGTTGAAGGCTGTGGTGGGTTTAAAAAGGAAAATAGGTTCGGTGCCCATAGCTCAGTGGTTAGAGCACTGCCCACATGCACTGGGTCTGGTGGGTTCAAACCTGGCCCGAGCCTACTAAAAACGAACAGAAAAATAGCCAGGGTGGTGGACACCTGTAGTCCCAGCTACAAGAGAGGCTGAGGCAAGAGAATCACTTAAGCCCCAAGACCTTGAGAGGTTGCTGTGAACTGTGATGTCATGGCACTCAACCCCAGGGTGACATAGTGAGACTGTCTCGAAAAAAAAAGGAGAATGACAGGTTATCTGACAGACATTTTTTAAGAGTATAATCAAGATTTAAAATACCATTGATAGGGGCCGAGTGCAGTGGCTCACACCAGTAATCCCATCACTCTGGGAGGCCAAGGTGGGCAGATTGCTTGAGTTCAGGAGTTCCGAGACCAGCCTGAGCAAGAGTGAAGCCCCATCTCTAAAAAATAGCTGGGCATTGTGGCGGGTCCCTATAGTTGCAGCTACTCAGGAGACTGAGGCAAGAGGATCACTTGAGCCCAAGAGTTTGAGGTTGCTGTGAGCTATGGCACCGTGGCACTCAACCCCAGAGCAACTAAGACTCTGTCTCCAAAAAAAAAAAAAAAAAACCATTGACAGTACTTTGGTAGGTTGAGTATCCCTCATCTGAAATGCTTGGGACCAACAAAGTGTTTCAGATTTTAGAATACTCTTGAGCATCCCAAATCCAAATTCTTCTAATGAACGTTTCCTTCAAGCATCATGTCAGCACTCAAAGTTTGGGATTTCAGATTCAGAATGTTCAACCTGTAAAGTAACAACAAAAGTGGTTTGGTTTGAGATAGGCTTTCAGGGTTGCTAATACCTTGGTCATGGATTTGATGGAGGTTTGGGACCTAAAAATTGGTTGAGTAGTGATGCCATTAAGAGGCAAGGTGGGATCTTATTTTGCAATATTAGGTTCAAAGTGCTTATTAGACATATAAGAGGTGTCAATAAGCAGATGAGGAAGAGTGAGGGTTGGGATTGATGAGGGTTTGATTTATAAATCTTGAGTCTTATCACATGAATGGCACTTAATTGGAAGAGACTAGATTCTGAAGGGGGTAAGGGTGTCACTTCAACATTCAGGGGCCAAGGTGTGTGTGTGGGGGGATAGACTGGACAATGTAACAAAAGAAAACCACAAGACATTATTAAATTATTTGAAGCTAAGTATGATGTTTCAAAAATGATTATCCATGCCATGTGTGATGAGATGTAGAATAGGGTGGATTTTGCAAAATGGATGTCTTATTAGAGACCTTGACTAGGGTGTTGCTCTGGAGTGCAGTGGATAAATACCTCACTGAAGTCAGTTAAAGGGAAAATGGGAGATTTGCAAGTGGAGAATCACACCTAGATATCAAGTAGTTTTGCCAATGGAAGGGAGCAGAGAAACGGGATAGCAGTTTAGGAGGCTGGGGTGGGGGAAGTGAGGTACATAGAGGGTTTTTTCCCCAATAGTAAATAAGAGAAAAAACTATGATAAAAACAAAAAGGGTAACTAGAATCTTTAAGTAGGCAAGCAGAGAATCAAGCACACAACTGTTAAGGCTGGTTTTAGATAGGAACAGGGCCAATTCTACCTTTGCAAAAAGATGGTGAAGATGAACTGGCTCTAATTTCATCCGATGTCCTGTACATTGTTGACATTCTGGCTAAGAAATCTCTTCAGCTTTTCTTTAGTTCCATCAAGGTGAGCTGGTAAAGCTGCTTTTCTAAATCTAAGCTTTAAAAATAATAGTTTAACCTTTAAAAATAGTAGTCTACTTGTAATCCTAGCACCCTGGGAAGCTGAAGTGGGTGGATTGCCTGAGCTTACAGGTTCAAGAGTAGCCTAAGCCAGTGCCAGACTTCCTCTCTAAAAATAGCTGGGTGTTGTGGCAGGTGCCTGTAGTCCCACCTACTTGGGAGGCTGAGGCAAGAGGATCATTTGAGCCCAAGAGTTTGAGGTTGCTATGAGCTATGACACCACAACACTCAACCCCAGTGACTGAATAAGACTCCTGTCTCCAAAAAAAAGTCTACACACACACAAAAAAAAATTTCCTAATTTATGGTTAAGGGCTTAACTTTGTTAGCAAAAGTTAAACCTTAAATTTGCAGGCTACTTAAGGGAATACAAGAAAAATGCAGTACTTACCAATACAAAATATGAATGAAATACTTAAAAGGGACATACTATCTTAGACTTTCTTCATCTCCATTTCTAAGCATCTTAGAAGGTACATGGTGAAGGCATTACAGTATGCTCACTGTACCAATTATGTGCTCTGAGTTATCAGTAGTCTAAATTCCAACTTCACCAGAAGGCTGAGAATTCTCTACCAAAGGAAAAATTGTGTTGTGGCATTAAAATAAGTCTTTGGGGCTGGATGCCGTGGTTCATGCCTGTAATCCTAGCTTTCTGGGAGGCCAACACAGGTAGATTGCCTCAGCTCAGGGGTTTGATTGAGACCATGCTGAACAAGAGTCCTGCCTCTAAAAATAGCTGGGCCTTGTGATGGACACCTCTGGTCCCAGCTACTCGGGAGGCTGAGAAAACAGAATGGCTTGAGCCTGATAGTTTTGAGGTTGCTACAAACTATGATGCCATGGCACTCTACCCCAGGGTACAGAGTGAGACTTGTATCAAAAATAAAGTCTTTGTATGTTCTTCCTGGTTTTAATACAAATTGCAGATGTATATTTATATACTGACCTTATCTCTCTTTATGTATGTGACCATTAGAAAATTCTCAGGCCTTGTTTCATTTAGCCATAGGCTTTTGGGGGTCTGAATAGCTTCCACTTCCACTCAATAGCCTTTTATTTGAAGTTCCTGAGCCTATTTCACAGAGGTTGTAAAATTGCCAGGTGCAGTGGTGTGCTGCTGTAGTTACTTAGGTGAGGCTGCAGTGCTCAGAAGAAAATGTGGAGTGCTTCACACTAACATCCCCCTGCCAGCTCTAAAATTATGAGATGGCTTAATAATTTAGACCTGGGTTTCTGGCACTGTCACCACCTCGTTGGGTGTGGGGCTGGCCTGTCAGGAGGGTGTTCAGCAGCACCATCACTCTGATTTTAGAAGGTACCAGTTTAAATAGACTATTTACCTTTTGAGATGTCTTTCAAGTAAGCTGAGATTCCTTTACAGTATTTGCAAATTTGCTTTATTTAAACTGTCAGCTTGGTGCCCATAGCACAGTGAGTTATGGCATCAGCCACATACCCAAGGCTCGCAGGTTTGAACCAGCTGGAGCCAGCTAAACTGCAACAAAAAATAGCTGGGCATTGTGGTGGGCCCCTGTAGTCCCAGCTACGTGGGAGGCTGTGGACAGCATGAGACGTCTCAAAAGTAAATACTTTTCCCTAAAGCAATGCTTCAAAGATTTCAGTGGCCTATTGCCGATCTCCATTATAATCTGAGGGTGGAACTAGAAAACAATTTATGCTGGTTTCAGTTCCTCAGGGTGCACTGGTAGCTGCTTTCCTAAATCCTGCTTTAAAAGTAAGTTTGTGTTTCATCCAGGTTTTTAGCAAGTGTACTTTACCAATTGCATTAAAAAACGGGCTAACATTTACATTTTGCCCAAGTGCTGCACCACACTGGAAGGGAATCCAAATGAGAAAGCTCAGAAGCCTTGAAAGAACTTTGCACCCCTGCCCCAGCAAGATAGTGTTTGGCATGCTGTGGGCAATCTGAGATGTGTGAAAGAAGTACCTGAAAGCACTGCCACCCCCTCAGGGGTATAATAAGCTTGTTTAGAATTAGAGGCATTAGTTTTGACTGGAGTTCTAAGTGTAGCATTCCTTATGAGCATATAGTGCAAAAAATGTTCTTTTTCTAAAATAAAAACGTAGAGGCAGAATTAAATCTTTGTATTGCAGAGCTTTTAAAGCAGTCCTGTTAGGAGTGTGGAGGGAGGGAAAGGGAGGCAGCAAAACAGACCCCGAAAACAAGTAGGCAGGTTTTTGCTTTTATTATGAACCAAGTCACATTGTCTTTTCCAGCAGGCGATTGAGCCAAAGAACCAAATACAGGCAAAACATACAGTTGAAGACTATTTTCATGTTTCAATCTTTAAACTGACTTGCCTTTTACTCTTTCCCCATTTCTTCTAATCTCTTTACCCTTCCATTATTTTACATTCTACTAGGTGTCACATCATCCTACAGAATGCTCTTAATAATCTAGCTTCATGTCCTATCTCAAACAGTATTAGGCTGCTTTTAAAACTGTAAAACCTTGAAAACAGTGTTACTGAAAATTTACATTTGTTTCAGAAGATATCATTTCTAACTTTTTTATCAATAGAAATGCCAGTTAAGCATAGCTATTTCTTTTAAATGCCTGTCCTGCAGCCCTGTAGTAAAGAGTGACAGACATTCCAGTTAAAGTCCATAAATCCAATGAAGACTGCCAAAAAAGAAGTCATAATAATCAAGGCCAACAGACTGCTGAGACAAAAGCCAGCTCTGGGTTCCCAGCTCTTCCCTCCACAGCTAGCTGTGGTTAGCACATACTGTGATCACAGAATCAAATACAATCAAGTGCAACCTCATTTCAAAGGCAAGAACACAAACTAGTTTATTTAACTGCAACTGTTGTTCACCTAGTTAAACAACAAAACATGAAAATGGAGTTTAGAACAGCATATAAATGGTAAAAGAAAATGTGATTTAAATAACTGGGATTCTTGGAGCAAACTAAGATTTTTAATTTCAGTGACAGCCAAATTCTTGGCAATTTCATTTGAAGACCTCATGAAATATTTATATTCCTATTTCCAAATCAGTGGATATGCAAAATACATACAACACAGTTATCCTACTGCCTAGGGCTTTCTTTGTGATTAAGTTTTCAAGATTCAGACTGTATACCAAACCAGGGCAAAGTGTAAACCAATTCTGAGTTGTCATAGTTTAATAATACTTTATAAAGTAGGCTGGGCACAGTATTGAGCCTGGGGCAGGTTGAATGCTTGAGCTCATGAGTTCAAAACCAGCCTGAGCAAAATGCGAGACTCCCCCTCCCCCATCTCTACTAAAAATAGAAAAACTGCAGCAAGAGGATGGCTTGAGCCCAAGATTTGGGACAGCTTGAGACTGTCTCAAAGAAAAAAAAAAGAAAAAAAATTTAGAAATCTTTTTGATAAGAGAGATGGTGATGTAATTTTTGTCAACCCACCCAGAAATTTCACTTTCATATTCTTTTTTTTCATCCTAGCCATTTAAGCTCCTAGGAATTTTAGATGTTGAAAACATTCCCTGTGCACGGGAGTCAGTATTATATGGTTCATTAGGAGCTGTCGTGGCTGGCCTTGGACATTTTTTGTTAACTAGTGAGTATCGGCTTTTTACTTATCTATGTATTGAACAAAGTTCTTTGTTGATAATTTTTTTCTAGATAAGAGTAACTATAGCCTATATAATGTATAGTTCTAATCAACTGTAGTGATTATGCTTATTTTCAATAGGCAGAATTAGAAGATCATGTGATGTTGGAGTAGGAGGATTCATGTTGGTGACTTTAGGATGCTGGTATGTTTGCTAAGTATTCAAGAAAATTCATGATTAGGTTACATGTTATCTAATACAGAAGCATATGCTTTTTTCACACCAGCTCTTACTGGGAGATCCCAACCTCTAGTGGTGAAGAATGAGTTGTGAATCTTAAAGACACACTGCTGGAGTTGCCTTTACCTTTTAAATATATATACACATGGATTTCCTATCATTCACTGAATGATCTAACAGATGAATGCATGACATTCAACAGTCTATTAAAACAAAATTAATGGCTTTTACACTTATTTAGGAAGGCCTCAACCTTTTCCCTTACCCTAATTCCTATATCACTTATACATCACATCTAAAAATGCTACTTTAATGTTTTCGCTACTACTGATGAATATAAAACACAGACGAACCTCATGCATCCTGTCTTGAGCAAAATTAAACCAGACCCCATAGTATATTACGTACATGCTCTATGATTCCATTCATATAAAGTTACACTGTGATTCCATTTACATATGTCCTTTTTGATAGAATCTTCACTTGATACAGTTCTAAAATTTGACAACCACTCCAAAATAGCACTCCAGATTACTCTTGGGGTAGTTATCTGTAAGCATTTTAAAAAACTATGTGATAATTATAAAGAACAATGATTAATTTTCACAAACTAATTTCTATAGGAACTTTATAGTAATAATTTATTCATATTTTTCTTTTACAAGGTTCCATTGTAGGTATAATTATGCAAAGCAGAGAATTCAAGAAAGAATTGCCAGACTAGGAATTAAAAATAAGATATTATATGAAAGCACCCACCTTGATCCTGAAACAAAACAAACCAACAGCAACAGCAGCAATTAAG